>JAMFLL010000062.1:0-80677 GCA_027475725.1 Pythium rhizo-oryzae
TTGAGCGTTATTTGGGGGTATTGTGAGAGCGACCAATAAATTATTGCAGTTGAAAATATTGATCAGATTGGACTCGCAATAAATTGTTGCCCTTCACTGAGCGGCACGCGGAGCTGGATCCAGAGCGTCTTGACCAGCTCGCTGCGGTGGGGACTGGCTTGCTCAATCGGCAGCGAGAGATTCCCACGTAACGCGTCAAGCCACGGAGACAACTCGTGCGTCAGTCGCTCAAGGGAAGCGTCGATCATCACGCCTTCGTGTCGCTGGAGCCGATCAATCGAAAAGTGAGCAGATGAACGAGCGTTCGCAATAGCGTGGTGGCTCCGTGTGATTTTGAGCCTCACATTGAGGAGCTGGGTGGGAAATAAATCAAGTCGCCCGAGTCCTGAGTTGTCCCACTCTCCCTCCCGGGTATGATACCAGCACTCTATTCAACTCGCGGAGCGGAGCCTGAGGATCCGTCTCAAGCAGAGGATGCTCCTCTGCTGATGGATTCTGAGTTACGATAACCTCGCTCGGGAGTAGTGCGGGTGGCTGTGCGCAAGAGAGGAGGAAGAGGGGTAGTCTCCTGACGAGCGATGGTGTCGATTTTTATCCATGGAGAAAGAGCCCGTGGCCCTCGCGGGGTGTTCTTGACTTCACACGGAGGCGACAATGCACTGCCCACTGAGGATGGATAGAACAAAACCGTCACGGCGGGGATTGAATCGTCTACCCACGCTTAGCCGCAGATGCGCCTCTTGCGCGCCCACGCGAAGTCCATCACAAGCTTCATTGTCTCCGCGGAGAGAAGGGGCATTGCAGAAGCACGCACGCGGGGTGACATCGCGCCGAGGAACGCGAGTCGATGACGGTCCTCCAGTCGGTCTCCGTTGTGGGCCTCGAAGCGCTCGCGATACTTGGCCAGCTTGTACGCGGATGCGCCCTTCTCGCTCATCACGATCTCGCTGCGCTCGAGCCGGCGGTTGCTCTCCAACATGGTGAGCCACGCGTCCACCATCTCGAACGGCGGCGTCTTGGAGCGCCACATGGAGCAATGGAGCTGCGTCAGCGTCTTGCTCAGCCGGTGGTCACTGCGTCCGAGCGCGCGGAAGAACTCGATCGCCGTGGGATTCTCCATGCGGCCTTCAAGCACCAAGGCGCGGGGCTCGGCGCGCCGGCGATCATCTGGTCGAGGTGCGTACAGCCAGTCGAGGCTCACGCCAGCCTCGGCGATCTCGAGTCGCTGGAGATTGGGACAGCGCACCAAGACGGCGTCCATGAACTCGTTACTAAAGCTCTCGACGTCATAGTGCTTGAGCGTGAGTCGCTCGAGCGACGCGCCTACAAGACCGAGCAGCTCGAGCACGGCGGCGCGCGGCGCTGGATCCACGTAGTCGAGTTTGAGCTCCGTAATGCGAGACCCTCGACCTGTCCATAGAACCCGTGGTTGGTCAGGGTTGCTGATGCCGCTACCGCCGGACGCGAGTAGCGTGAGTGGATCGGGATGCTCGAGCACGTCGAGCATGGACTGCACGTGCCGCGGGGCGAAGCCCTTCATGGGCAACGTCACCGAGCGGATGTCGTGGGTAGTATCAGCTCGGAAGAGCGCAAACGCAAGCCATGGCGACCAGAGCCAGTGGGTGCTCTCAGCGCTGCTCATGACAAACTCGGTCAGCCCGCGGCTGTGCGCGAGTGCCATGCACAGCGTGCGCACGCCGTCGTCCGTGAAATCCGCCGACGTGAGCTCGAGTCGTGCGAGCGCCGTGTGGTGTCTCGGTGGCCGCAGCAGCTTGAAGAAGAGCGCGTCGGTGCTGCCGCTCGCGAGTAAGAGCGGCTCCACAGCGAGGTTGGCAATCGTGACGCCACGACACGCCATTCTGAGCAGCGTGTCAGCGATCTCCTCGGACGGCTCGTCAGTGCCCGACAGGTGAAGCTCAACGGCCTCGATCGCAAACGGGCTGATGGCCGCCGCATGGTCGCTGATGCCCATCAACGCCCACTCCGCGCGCGCTTGTTCAACGGCCGTCGCGAGCGCCTCGAGATCGTAGGCCACGCGCACCAGTAGGCTGCTGCCCTCCATGCGCACTCGCGGCTTGATCCTGATGCGGCCCTCTATCGCGCGATCGAACGGCCGGTCGTTGTGGCTCGTGCTCCACGCGAGCAGCAGATCGCGCTGGATCTCCAGGAACGCCGGGGAGCGCGCGCGAGTATCCGTGACAGCGATCATGGCTCGCACGGCGTCGAAGCCGGGCACAAGGTACGGCATCATCTCGTCGCTGTCGAGCTCGAGCGCGTACTGCGGCGCGCGCGCGGCCGCGTAGTTGAACAGCGCGGCCTCGTTGATGCGGAACACGCGGTCCACGTCGGCGAGCTCCAGCAGCAGCGTCCAGCCGACGCGCGCGTCCACGCGCACGAGCAGGTCCAGCAGCTCGAGCGCCTCGAGCACCTTGGCCCAGGACGCGGCGTGGAACGTCTCGGTCGCAAAGTAGTTGAGCGAGACGTCGAGCGCGCGGAGCGCGGCGCGCGAGGGCAGCGGCGCCACGTCCACGCGCAGCTTGAACTGGAGCGCGTCGAGAAACGGCTGCAGGCGCGCGCGCCACCGCGCGAGCGGCGTCTCGCTCTGCGCCGGCGGGAACGGCGCGTCGGCGTCGGCGTCGGTGGCAGCGAGGTCTTGGGGCTCCATGGCGCGGCGCTTGCAGTTTGGATGTGGAGGGGACGAGCGCGGAGGGGCGAGCCTTGAGGGTCTCACAATACGTGAGATTTCTGAGGACCACGAAGAGTGATGGTGGAGTAGATCTGATACTGAGTTGGGTCCGTAGGTCACTGACGCACGGGTGTGGGCTCAAACGATCTCAGCAATTATTGTGGTCGTGCCGCTATCCGCAGATGCGGTGCGAGGGAATGAAGGCCATCGCGAGGATCAGGAACGCGGCCTCGCGCGGCAGTTTGTACCGAACAGACGGCGCGCTGTTTGTCTCGCTTTTGTGGCGCTTGGCGTCGGCCCCTAGCCGTCGTGAGGGCGAGATGACGCTCAGGAACGCGATCTTCTGGGGCGCGCTGATCGGCTCGCCGTTGTGGGCGCGAAGCCGCTCTTTGAAGGTGCTGACGACGCCGTTCGGATCCTCGTGGCACACAAACTCGCACTGCTCGAGCCGCCAGTTCGAGCGGAGCATGTTGAGCCACTGGTCGTAGAACGCTTCGCGTTCGGGACTCACCGAGAGCGGCTCGGTACCTGTCGGGTCGCTCAAGTGGAACGCGCGGAGTGACTGGCTCAGCCGGTGACAGGGATTTGCGAGCGCACTGGCCATGGCGACCATACTCTGCTCGTTTGCCACGTGACCAAACAGCGCGACGCGCTCGAAGATGCAGCCGGCGGGTGCGTTGGTGAGCCAAGTGAGACTCTGGAGATCGCCGTCGACGTGCAGGCCCGTGAGGCGAGGACACCTGACGCACACGCTCATCAAAAACTCGTCACTCATGGGCTCGTCTCCAGCGGAGCTGAGCGTTAGGCAACGTAACGAACAGCCCACAAGAGTGAGTAGCTCGAGCACGGCCGGCCACGCTTTGGTTGGGATGGCCCGCAGCTCGAGTCGAGTGATCGGTGTGGTATCTCGACGCAGGCGCGACTTGGTCTCTTGGACATCGGCGCGGTCAATCCAGCCAACGCCCGTACCGGGGAACACAATCTCGACAAAGTCTTCATCGGCGTTGTCCCGTACGATGTCGTGGAGCGCGTTGGACGTCACGTTGGCCGTGCCACGGTCCACGAAGTTCTCCTCGTGCGCGATGACGACGCGATGCCCCATGGCAATGCGGGTCTCGGGGCGCAGAATCGCCCCGCTCGGGATCGTCGCAAGCACCGGGCTCCTGGGCTCCGGCTCATCGAGCGCGCATACGTACGCGAGTGGGTTTGGGTGCTTTAGCACCACGCGCATGGCCGCAACGTCGTCCAGCGTGAGATCGTACACGTCGAACACCACGCTCTCGATACAGTGGAGTGTATCGGCACTGAAGAGCGCATACGCGAGCCACGGCCACCAAACAGATCGGGAAACAGGCTGCGAAGACGCCGCGTCGGCTTCCTGAACAGTCGGTCGACCACTATTTGACCGACTGAACGCGAATTCCGTGATGGACTTGCCCACAGCGAGCGCTGAGCAAATTGCGCCTACGGTCGCAAGGTCAAAGCGGCCACACGAAAACTCAAACCGCTTAAGGCCTCGCCCTGCTTGTGCCCACACGCCGAGCACCTCCAAGAAAAACGTCCCGGCGACGCTGTAATGGAGCTGCGGCATCACGACTTGATCTAGCACTAGTTCCGTGATCGCGAGGCCGTCAGCGGTGGTATTCCGCAAGTGAAACAGCACTTCGTTCGTCGCCGGGTTCTCCTGCAGCTCAAAGTCGTACGCGACGATGCAAAACACGGCTTGGCGGCGACGTGCCTCGAGTGTGTCGCCAATCGCACGCTCAGCATCGGCGTCCACGGACTCGATGTAGTTGATCCGACGATCGGGAGGTAGGAGCATGCGGCTGGAGCGCGCCAGGACGAATGCGTGACGTACGATGTTGGGCACAGGTGCCCTCCGGAAATGGGACGAGAGGATAAACTGGGGCTTGATCTCGATACGGCCTTCCGTGGTGCGGTCAAAAGCACGGCCATCGTGCTGCCGCGCCCACGTATTCAACAAACGCTGCTTCACACGGTCGAACGCTGGTGATGACGGCGCCTGGGGCACGGCACCTTCACCGATCATGCACCGCAGCGCACGAAAGACGTTGTGGACGTGGTCTCGGATCTCGTCGCTGTCGATGTACGCGAGCTTGTACCGCGGGAGCAGGTTGAGGCGAGGCAGCAGCGCGGCTTCGTTGATTTGGAATGTCTGGGTTTGCCTCACGACGGATAGGAGAACTCGCCAGCCGACGTCAGCGTCCACGCGCACGAGCAAGTCGACAAGCTCAAACGCCTCGAGGATTACGGTCCACTGCGCCGAGGCAAAGTCGGCCACCGAGATGGCTTCGAACGTGATCCACAGGTTCTCCATGTCGTTGGCGGTCGGCAGCGCGGGCGCGTCCACATGTAGTCGGCCCTGGAGCACTGCGAGCCACGGTGCCATCTCATGGTACCACGATTCCAGCGTCGTCGTCTCACTTGCAGTCGGCATGGATGGGATTTTTGCTACTGGCTTTGGACACCAGTCGCTTTCGCTTCCACCTTGGTTGTCTTCTTTTCACTCTGTTGGGTGATAAATAACTGTTGGGTGATAAATAGCTGCAAATAGAGCAGCTCGCCCTCGGTCCCTTATCATGACAGGGCTCAACCGCACCTGCGTCGCTTTGTGGGCCACGCAAAAGCCATGATCAGCTTGGTAGCTTCGGTATGGAGCACGAAGACCGCTAGGAGTGACAGTGAGTGCGGTGACAGCACGCTGAGGAACGCCCGTCGATGGGCATCATGGAGCGCCGTGCCATTCTGGGCGGCGAACCGATCGCGATACGCTGTGAGGTCACCTTGCGATAAGTTATCTTCACTGAGAAGAATCTCGCTTCGCTCCAGCTCTCGGTTCATATCCAGCATATCGAGCCATGCATCTGCTGCTTCCTGCAACGGCTTCCGTTCTCCCCAGATCTCCCAGTGCAGATGACGGAGGCTTTGTGTGATTGCGTTGCGGGGCAGCGTGAGGGCCTGGAAGAATTGAACTGCTGACGAACCGGATACAGTTCCCCTGAGAACCAAGCTCACCGGCAGAACGCGAGAGACATCTGCTGAGGAGAAAAAGTCGAGGCACTCCATGCTCGCATCACCCTCATCGATCTCGAGGCGCTTGAGCCCAGGACAATGAAGCAACACTGCGTCCAAGAACTCCACACTGAAGCTAGTGTGACCACGATGGCGTAGCGCTAGGCACTCCAGCGACTCGCCAACTAGTCGCAGCAATTGGAGCGCAGCCGGTCTGGATTCCAGTTCGACAAAGTGCAGTGCGAGATGGGTGACTCGCGATTGGTCTTGATGCGCCTCAGCTTGACGTACTTCGTGGAAAGGCTCCACCCCGTCCCCCACATCGATGGAAAGGAACGAACGCCAGTCATCATGTACGATTGCTGCGCGCATTAAATCATCGTCCACCACACGGAGTCCGTCGATCTGGAGCGAGACCGATCGAATGTCGTGCATCGCGTCGCCGCGAAACAAAGCGCACGCGAGCCTCGCCCAGTCGGTGCTCGTGACGAACTGGTGGGCTTCGCTCAGGGATTCTTTTGCGCCGTCAAACCCGAACTCTTCAAGCCCGCTGCTGTGCACCAGCGCTTCGCACAGCTGCCACATGCAGTAGTTGGATAGATGCCGGCTCGTCAGTTCGAGTCGTACGACCGCGTGGTGACCTGCCGGCGGACAAACCAGGTACCGAAACAGTGCGTCACCCAGCGAATACTCGAAGAACACCGGACTAATCTCGAGATTCACGATAGCGACTTTGCGCCTCGCGACACTTACCAGTGTTTGCTCTACGCCTGACCACGCGCTCGATGGCACCAGGAACATCACCTCGATTGCTGGGACCTCAAATGCGTTCGAGACGCTGCGTCTGGCATCGCTGTCCATGGCATCCCATCGTGTGCGCGCTTGTTGAACACTTCTCGAGAGTAGGTCGACGCCCGATGCCATGTCCTGCATCATGCCCTCCATGTCGTTGCGGACTCGGGGCTTGAAACACATCCGACCGTGCATCGCTCGTGAAAAAACCTGACCGTCGTTCTTCTCACTCCACGCACCGCACAGCAGCCCCCGCGCGTCGAGAAACGCTTGGGACCGGGGAGCTTCAAAGTCCACGTCAACCATCTGACAACACGCCGAAAAGACCTCGGCGACGTCCTCGAGTATTTCGCCATCCTCAAGCTCGAGCGCAAACTGAAGGCACTCGTCGCGCAGTTCTTCAACGTAGATCGAGGCCACGTGATTAGCGCCAGCGAGCTCTAGAAGGAGCGTCCACCCCACGCGCGCGTCCACACGCACAAGCAGGTCCAGCAGCTCGAGCGCCTCGAGCATTTGCACCCACGCCGCGCCATCGAACGGCTTGATCGCAAAGTAATTGACGGAGATCCAGAGGCTCCGGAGCTCCTCCCGAGAGGGCAGCTGCGCGACGTCCACGCGCAACGTGCCGCGGAGTATGTCGAGAAGCGGCAGCAGGTGCGCGCGCCATCGAGCGAGCTGTGGCACGTCGGCCGCCGCCGGAAGATCCAACCCACGACGTGAATTCATCGAAGTGAGACCTTTGCCCAGCCGTCGACATGAACGAGTTGGGCCAGCTTAACGTGATACTAACATGGGGCTAATTTGGGGAGCTCCAAACATGCAGAGTGATGGTCCATCCCGCCTCATTTTCAATCGCGCCGTGCCCCAGAGAAGACGCCCATGGCGGCGGCGTCGGCGGCGGCGGTGGACTGGCGGCGAGAGCTCGATCCGTGGCTCGCGGTGCTGGAGAGTTGCCTGTACATCGAGGTGCTGGACATGCCGACGTGCCGAGAGATGGAGGGCATCTGGCTCGTGGTCGTGGTCGACGAAGCGGACTTTGACCCGGAATTATGGTGTCTGATCCTCGAGGCGTTCGAGCTCCTCGATCTGCTCGTGCGCGTCGACGCCGACGTTGGCAGGGAAACGGCTTCCTCGGTCGCGAGCCACGATTTGTCCTTCAGGGCGAACGAAGCGGCGCTGTTCCGTCGCCACAAGATGCTCCCGCGCTACACGCTCACAGCATCGACAGCCGCGTCATGGAAGATCCATCGCGCCGGTGATGGCAGCGCTTCAGCTCATGTTTGACGATCAGGCCGAGCCACCGCTGCTGTCGTCGCTCGAATACCTCCGCATCAAGGAGATACTTCTGGATGAATGGACGCGCCAGCACAATGGACGAGCCTTTGTCCCCACGCGCGAAGATAAGATTCGGGTCCGTCTGGACCTGGCACTCCGCACAGGCTTGCCCGCGCACCCAGTGCAGTTCATCCTGGATCACCTGGCGGCGCTTTCTCGCGCAAACCGCATGTTTCATGAGCATCCCCACCTCTTTGACGTGGAATCCAACGTCGCTGAAGACCGTGGTGCCGACCTCGCAGAGCAACTCCAGATCCCATGCCAGCGCTCTTTGTTCAGCCTTGCCTCGCTCAACTTTTCCCTTTCAATGAACCCGACGACCGACACGTTGTTGGCTCTGCTGGAGATCGCAAAGACTGACATGCAGATCACTGGAGTCACACTCGCTGAAGTAGTATGACCAGGGCTGAATCCGACTGTGGCCAGGACAGTCGTCACCCAGCTGATGGCCGTGTCGGATGCGTGTGGCACCGGTCTCGAGCGCTTCAAGTTCTCTTGCGGTCGCTTCGACGTTGCCGCCGCGAGCCCAGTTAGCTCGGCACTCGCGTGGAGCCAGAGTATTTCAGATTTTGCGCTCTCGTTCCTGGATACTCAGCATCAATCTGGCGAGGCCGATCAAACTGTCTCGTGGCCGTGGCTCGCGTACGCGCTCTAAAGCATCGACACCCGGCACCGCCATTGAGAGCGTGGCATTTCACATTTGAAGATAGAGGACGTTAAAGCGATGAAGGCCGTGGTGACGCATCCGAACGCACTCGCGTACGTGTGCGCGCTGGACGGACGTGAACCCAGAAAACCCGAGCTGAAGACCCCACCGACGGTTGCGATATTCAAGCCAGGAGCACGCATTACGATCGGACATGGCATTCGCATCGGCCAGAAAGAGTATGTGTGTGCCGGAGACGGTTGCCTTTTGAGCGTCCTGACAGACCCACGCCGATGCTCAAAGAGTACCAAACGTGTGAAGACCGCCGCGAGTGACAGCGATTCCTCTGCCCGCTGCAGTTTGCCTCGTGAGACGGTGGAGCTGAT
This sequence comes from Pythium rhizo-oryzae, assembly GCA_027475725.1. Taxonomy (NCBI): domain Eukaryota; phylum Oomycota; class Peronosporomycetes; order Pythiales; family Pythiaceae; genus Pythium; species Pythium rhizo-oryzae. Next base: position 8,879 of record JAMFLL010000062.1, read on the forward strand.
TCTCGAGATGGCCGACGCCCCGCTGAGACGCATCTGTGGGTGATTGTGAGCTGCTCGACTTGAACACTCACTTCCATAGGCTCAGCTAGAACATGCGAGAAACGCGAACAACACACACGACAGACCGTCTGCCTGCATATCCGATCACGAAAACGCTGTGCTATTTGCTGCATTCAGAATTCAAAAATAAACCAGCGGCACGATTTGCACCATTACCCCAGTGTACACTCCGTGCATCTAACTACTCGAGTAGTGTCCAAACACGACGATGCCACATCGCCGTCGACGCAAACTCGAACACCAGATGCGCCACATCCATGCTCAACGCGTACTTGACCGTCTTGCTAGCTGACGCACCCACTGCCACCACGCTCAAAAATGCCAACTTCTCGCGCAACGGGATCACCGGGATCACATTCCCGTCGAAACGTGAGATCTCCTTCGCAAACCGAGCGCGCTGCTTCAGATCTCCACACTTAACCACGAGCCGATGAAGCTTCCGCCGGGTCGCCAACTCGAGGATATAGTCATACAGCGTCGCGAGTTCCGGGACTTTGTCATTCTCGGCGGCTCCGCTCGAGTCCAAGTAGAGTGAGGTGAGGCGGTGAAATGTGCGCGGTGCAACGTAGAAGGCGGATCCCATGCGACGTGGTTTGTCGATGAGGTGACACGAGAGAAGCGTCAGTGACTGCAACTCGCGACCGTGCTTGGACAGAAAGAAAACTTCAGCTGATATGACATAGTTGACGAGCTTGAGGCGTTTGAGGTTGGGGCAATGTGCCAGAATGTCGTCCACGCACAAAGTAAATGGCGGCCTTCTGCCATCGGCCACAATTGCGAGCTGCTCCAGCGGTTCGCCAACGAGCCGAAGCAGCTCTTTAATCGATTCAGCGTTGAAAGTCCATGACCTACGTTTATACCCTGGGGCGATGGTCTCGTCCGACCTGAGATTGAGTGTGAGCTCCCGGATCGTGTGTCTCTCTCGAAGTGTTGCCGGTTGTTCTGATAGCCAGGCGGCCCGAGCGACCTTCTCTACACCGATCCCGGCGACCAGGATTTTTACGAGGCTCTCCTCGCCTTGCTCGACCACGAGGCAGCTGATAGGACGCTTCCCGTGGTAAAATGCGGTCGGGTGGTGCGCGCGTGGGCGAAAATCTTCGTGGACTTTCGTCTGCGAGTTCACGCGAACCGCCTGTGGTGGCCACCGGACCAGGTGCCGGAGATTATACGCGCGAGTGTCATCTTCTGCGAGGACGATCTGCCCAATGGCGTTGGCGAAGAGATTCAAGCAATTGTTCATAGTGAGGTGGACGGCGCGGATCTTATGCTGTGCGGTCTTACTGAAGAGCGCGAAGGCCATCCACTCGAACCACAAGCTGCTCATTGTCGCATTGATCGAGAACTCCTCCAGCGTTCGACTCGTATGCATGGCGGCGTACATTGCAGCGGTGCCCTCTTCGGACCACCTTCCCGGAATGAGGCGGAGGCGACGCGCCCCGAGGTGCGCGCGGAGGTTGTCGTGCGGTGCGAGCATTCGCCACACAAACGGAGCAAAAGACTTGTCCTCGGACGGACTCCCTGTGGGCGTGAACGTGAGCGCGTCAATCGGGATCTTGCAAGCGATTTGGCGAAGCAACTCAAGCTCGGAATCGGTCAGGCGCTCGTTGGGAAAGTCAAAGCCGAAGGACTTGATCTCGAAATGAGCGGCCGCCTCGTGGATCTCCGTACGACCGTCCCGCGTCGCGATCTGAGTCGCCGACGCCAGCACTTGCGTGAGATAGCGCACACGCTGTGTGTCACATTCGTGCATCCCGCAGCTCAAGCAGCGCTCGCGTGCTTGAAATGCGAAATAGAACCGAAGCGATGTGGGACTGGAAAGACGTGAGCATGTCACGAGCTCGGTCTTAATCCTGGAAAAGACCTCGTCTCGGCGGCGGCCGTCTAATGAGTTGCCGCGTAGAAGAAGCTCCATCATCAGGTCGCAGGGAGCTGCACGGTCATCGAAACGGAGCTCGAAACGAGGCCGCACATCCATGAAGAACGCGAGAGGACAGCCTAGCATCTGCAGCTTCGCGCGGCCGTCGCACAAGTCCACGATCAGTTCCCAGCACGCGCGGCGGTCGACGCTCCCGAACAGATCCAGCAATCGTAGGGCCTGGATCCAGAAAGTATGGTCGCGGGCCAACCCAGTGGGCGGCACGCGGACCTCGATCCAGAGGCTCTCGGTCACATCCGTGCGCTGAGGCGCGGCGTCCCGGATCGGCAACGAGAGCTTCCCGCGCAGCGCGTCTATCCAGGGCGACAGTCTGTGCGCGAGGCCACCAGGATGCGAGGTCTCGGTCATGTCGAGTGCCTTGACGCGGCGCGTGTGTTCCTGAAAGTGAGAGCGCAGCAAATCCTCCCCACGCACGTGACAAGCAGATCTCCTCCTCCCAGATCAAACCGTTTGCGGGCGCGTTGTGGGAAAGTTCTCCGAGGGGTGCTGCTGCGACAAGCATCAGGAAGTGATGATACAGCGTGTGAAGTCCGGAAGCCAGCTGGCAGCTCTGGCCGTGATACGGACCCAGCTATGCACACTCATTTTGGGAGATGAGTTCCCGCATGAGTTCCCGCGAATCAAGGCAGGATTCCATCGGAACAAACCATCCTGACTCTGAGCGCCTGCAGCCGTCGGTCCCGGGGTTACGCAAATGAACGTGATAGCGATGCCAACAACATGCAGACCAGGATATTCTGAGGTCTAGCCTAGGATTACATATCTACTTCAGCACAGTCCACACGCGGCGATACCACGTCGCAGTCGACGCAAACTCGAACACCAGATGCGCCACATCCATGCTCAACGCGTACTTCACCGTCGTCGATGCAGACGCACCCACTGCCACCACGCTCAAGAACGCCAACTTCTCGCGCAACGGAATCACCGGAATCACATTCCCGTCAAAGCGCGCGACCTCCGTCGCAAACCGAGCGCGCTGCTTCGCATCACCACACTTGACCACGAGCCGATGAAGCTTCCGCCGGGTCGCCAACTCCAGGATGTAGTCATACAGCGTCGCGAGTTCCGTGACTTTGTCATTCTCGGCGGCTCCGCTCGAGTCGAAGTACAGTGAGGTGAGTCGGGGGAACGTGTGTGGAGCGACGTAGAAGGCGCATCCCATGCGACGTGGTTTGTCGATCAAGTGGCACGTCAGAAGCGTGAGGGACTGGAGTGCGCGACCGTGCTTCGACACAAAGAGCTGTTCGGCCGACAGAATCAGATTGACGAGCTTGAGGCGTTTGAGGTTGGGGCAGTGCGTCAATACGTCATCCAAATGCATCGCGTCGCTTGCTCGATCGCCCACACAGGCAATCGTGAGCTGCTCCAACGGCTCGCCGATGACCTGCAGCAACATCACTACTGATGCTGCACTGAACGGGTGTGGATAGACGAAGCTCCTCCAGTTTTCGGTGTTGCTGGAGCGCATGTTGATCGTGAGGTTTCGGATCGTGTGAGTGTCGCGAATGGCTGCGGGGTTCTGCGAGATCACGAGCGACGCTTGTGACGCCGACCCCGGGGACAAGCATCCGCACCGTTCTGTCACTGCCGCCGTCGACCACGAGGCAGTCGACAGGCTGCCGTCCGTGGTAGATGGCTGTCGTGGCATGCAGCAGTTCCGTATCTCGAACCTTGATTTGTGCGTTCACGCGCACTGTGGTGGGGGGCCATGCCAACCCGTGGTTCTTTTCATTCACCTCGTACTTGATGTAGTGCTGGAGTCTGCGCATGTACGGCCCGTGAGAATCCGGGGCGTCCCACGTCACGCGCGCAGTGTGGATCTTGTGCTGAGCTGTCTTGCTAAACAACGCAAACGCCACGTCCTCATACCAGCACGCGCCTGCGAACGAAACTTCTTGCAGGGTTCGACTTGAGTGGATGGCAGTGGCGAGTCGGAAGCGATTTGAATATGTGCCGTTGTGACTCAAATCAAGGTGGCGCAACCCCAGGTGCGCGCGAACATTGTCGTGCGGGGCGAGTAGGCGCCACACGAACGGGGCGTACGACTTGGCGTCACTAGAGGGGCTCACATCCATGTGGATGTACTTGAGTGTGTCGCAAGGGATCTCGCAGCAGATTTGGCGGAGCGACTCGAGCACGCGAGGGGTAATACAGACCGCCGAGAGATCAAAGCCGAACGACTGGATCGCGAAATGGGTCGTCTCTGTCATCACCTGCGAGGCAACCCGGTTCGCGCTCGACAGCACTTGAGCGAGCGACTCCACAACTGGCTCGTTGCACCTCGACATTCGGCAGTTCCAACACCGCTCGCGCGATCGAATCGTGAAAAAGCATCGAAGTGACGTGGGGCCGAGCGGAGCGCCACGGCTCTCTCGGATTCTCTCACTCAGCTCCATCTCCGAGCGAGAGAAATCATCGTCTCGAGACCGAAAAATACCAGCATTGTCACCGCTGCAAAACAGCACCACGATGTCATCGAATGAGATTGGGTGCTCACCGTAACGGAGCTCGAGGCGGGCTCGGATGGTCATCAACGAGTCATCGGGTGGGGGTACGGGCAGTGGGACGTGCTTGTCGAAATGGAGCTCGAAACGCGGCCGCACGTCCATGAAGAACTCGAGTGGACACCCCAGCGTCCGTAACTTCTTATGGGCGTCGCACAGATCGATGAGCAACTGCCAGCATGCGAGACGGTCGATACCGGCGAAGAGATCCAGCAAACGCAGAGCTTGGGCCCACTGGAGATGGTCGCGAACGGAACCAGTCTCCGGGACCTTCAACTGGATCCAGAGCTTCTCGATGAGGTCGTTGCTGTGCGGGGCTGCGTCGTGGATCCGCAGCGATAGCATGCCGCGTAGTGCGGCGGTCCAAGGTGACAGCTTGGACACAAGGCGTCCGTGGCTCGTGTGGGAGGGCTCCATGATGTGGATGCACACGTGTGAGGGAGGGAGGAAACTTCAAAGTGAGACCGTGGGCTCCACGGTCTAACATTCGCCTCGCCACTTTGGAGTGACAAAGGCGTCGTGACATGTGGGATTTTTGCACGCATAGCCACCGCAAGCAGCGCTCTCTGCGGTTCGCGTGCCCCTGAGGTGTGTGTTTCGTCGTGGATTCATGTGAGTATTTTTCGAACAACATCGACCTGCACTCACGAAAAATCAGCTCATTCGACGACAATCACTCTTGGTCAACCGGTAGCCATCGGTATCGGATACCGTGTCGATTGGTTTCGTCCCTCTCCGGAACATCGGGAATGCTTCGCACGATGGAAGCAACACCAAGTAGTCCGGCCACGGCGGAGGACTCGTCGCTGACGACCTGGCGCCGACGGCTGCTTCCGTGGCTGCGCGCGCTGGACAGCAATCTCGTCATTGACATCCCGGCGCTCCCGTCGCAGGATGACATGCGCAGCCTCTGGATCACACTGGACGCGGCCTCACCGAGCCTCTTCAATCCGCAGCCGTGGACCGTCGTGATGGAGGCGCTGGAACTGCTGGACCTGCTCGTGCGCGTGGAGCCCGCCGTCGGGTGGCGTCTTGTGCTGGAGACGGCGCGCGTGAACAGGGCGTTCGCAATCAACTCCGCGTCGGTGCTGTTCCCGCACGACGAGTTGCGTCCGCGGTATCGGATCCAACTGGAGGACGCCGACCTGCAGCAGAACGTGGCGCCGATCTTCGTTGCGCTACTGAGGCTGATTGATAGCGCGGAGGACGTCGGGCCAGTGCGGGAGAGCACGCTTTTCCAGCCGACCAAGCGCCTACTGCTGGATCTGTGGGCGAGTCAGCACGGAGGAGAAGAGCTGGATCGCGCGAAGGCCGGACGGGTCGAGATCAAGCCCAGTTTCCTGCTCATGTCGGATCTCAAGGGCGACTTTGCACGGTTCGTGATCCACCGCCTGCGGCAGGTCGCGATCGTGAGCCGTCCGCATGCGCGGCCGTCGCCGCTGGTCTGTGTCGTCGAGGCGATCCCGACGCACAACATGTCCGGTCCACGACCCCGGCCAGCGCACGGGCGACCATTCGATTTGTCGGAGCTCGACTTCGCGTGCTTGGACCACGACTATACCAGCGAACTCGCGTACGTACTACTTGACATCCACGAGCGGGGACTGCGGATCTCGGAACTAGAGATCGACCAGTTGATCGCGTCGCAGCTCCACGCGGTCATTACCAGCAGCTTCTTTACGGCGATCCTCCAGCCTTCGCAGCAGATGTCACTCGGTGCGATGTCCTCCGTTACCTTTGGTGATGCCAACCGAACTCGCGGGATCCGTCGTCTGATCCTCACGTCGGGCGTCCTGAACGACGATGCGATCGAGGCGGTCTGCTCCGGCATCGCCCAGAGCCAGAGCCTACGAGAGGTGCGGTTCTCGAATTTCGGTGTGCAAGTTCGAGCGTCGGACCGCGAGTTGTGGTGGTCGTGGCTGGCCTTCGCGTTGTTTGGATCCACTACGTGTCACCAGATTGTGTTTGTGACGCTGGATGCCCGAGCGTTCAGTGTCTCCGACTTCGAGGTCATGCGTCAGGCTCTTAAACACCCGAATCCACTCGAGTATTTGTGTGCTCTCGAGGTCGAAGAGGCGAAGCGTCCACCGGTGCGCAGCGTCCCAATGGCGGCAAAGTTCCAGGAGGGAGCGTTCTTCGTTATGGGCCGCTGTTTGGTCACCCAGCAAGTTGACACTGACACGACGCGAGCATTGTTCACGGCGTCCAGCAATACATTCCAGATCACGCGTGACGTTAGCCACGAAGACTTCGTCGAGTTTCTGCTTCCCGGCACGGGCGTGTGCTGGACGCTGCGCACCAATGTGGTAGCTCATTATGAAATTCGGCGCCGTGAGCGCGAGTCCCCCATCCGCTGCCTCAAGCTCGAGTCTGTGGGAGTCGCGTCGCAAGCCGCGATCGTTGAGCTACTGAAACTCGTAGGGAGTTCGGTGCGACAGTTGACGCTCGTCGTCCAAGGCCAACAGGTCCTTGACGACGCTTTCCTGGACGCGATGTGCAGGGCGATGCCGAGACTCCGGCGCCTCGACATCGATGGGGACGTGGCAAGTCTGCGCTGGCTCGTTTCGCCACCTGATGACGGGCGAGCGAGATGGAAACTTCAGAGCTTTTCATTATTTGGCCGTGTGGTCGATACGTCCAGCTTTGTCGCGTTTTTCGAAGCTCTCGCGGACCGCGATCATTTGCTAACAGGGTCATTTCGAGCGTTCCACTACAAGAAGGGCTTCGCGTTGACAGACGACACGCCATACAATCAGATCTGGACGCTTTGGAGCGACATGCTCTCAAGCAACAGGACGCTCGAGCGGAGTGAGCTGGATTTGAGCGTCGACGACGACGAAGCTGGTGCCGACGAAGTGGCCGCGAGGTTTCGCCAGCACCACGGTGCGCGTGTTCTGATGCGGGAGGCACTGGCGTTTCTTAGCGTTGTAGTACCAGTGGTCAAGCCGGCTATCACAGCCACATCGCCATTGACGAGACGGCTTCACGTGGAAGTCGCACGACTGATATTGAAGATGGCCAACATCCCCTCGAGACGTATTTGTGGGTGACAAGATCACTATTCGTCGCTGGCCACGAGTTCCCAAGGTTGGTGACGAGAGGCTCAGCATCGATGAGACGTAGATTTCGGGTTTTATTGAGCGTGCGGTCTGTCGGCGTCAAGCGCCAATAGAAGCAAACCACGGTGACTTATCTGAAGGTGCTGATTCGATCATGTGTCGGTCTCGTCGCGAGCTCGAAGATGTGCGTGATGGTGTCTGGGTCAAGTTGACATCCTCGATGTGGCGCGTCCGTGGACACCACACTGATTAAGGCGAGCTGGTGACGAGGTCGAAGACCCGGGATCACAAGACCATTGCGAGCCTTTGCGTGATCTTTATACCGATCGCGCACCGCGGCATCATCGCTTTGGACCAGGAATCTCTCAAGGTCGCAGTCTCTGTCCAAAGCGAACAGGAAGTCTTGCAGCTCGATTGGGTGCTGAGTATCGCCGGTGCTGACGTACAGCGACGTTAGCTGTGGGAACACTCGAAGGGGCGGGATTTTCTCAGCATCGCGCGAGTTGGAGCCAGTTGGTACTGCTTGCGGCAGTACGCGGCATGTCCGGAGTGCCAGTGACTCGATCTTTCGGCCCCATTTGGCGTGCGTGAGTGACCGAAGCGAAATGGTCATCGACTCCAAGCAGACTCGCTTCACGTGCGGGCAGCACGAGAGGAGACTTTCGAGATCTACGCTCGGGCGGCCGTACCATCGTCCGGTGCTTCGCACCTTGAGAGCGGTCAGCTGCTCGCCCACGAGTCGAAGTACCGATTCAAAGGCTGCTAGATCTGTTTTACGCATACACAGTGAGAGCGAGCGCACTACGTGCGGGCTGACTCGCGTTGTGGGCTGCGTGGATTCGATGTCCTTGCGCTCGATGCATCCAAAGCCGATGCCCGGTATCAAAACACGCGTGAACTTGCCGTACGAGCCGCCGGCGACGTGGCACTCCACAGGTTCATTCCCATGAAATACCGTCGTAGCCGCACTCTCCGCCGGCAGGTCGCTACCAGAAATCTTGGTACTTGCACGGAGCCGCACGGTCTCAGAGACACTTTCTTGCGACAACGTTGCGAGCTGCGAAGGCTCCATGCCGTCGACCATCGCCGCCAAGAAGCCGACTGGATTCTCATGTTGGATCACCTCAAGCACCCCTGACGCGTAAATCGCGCCTCGTGTGCAGAAATCCAAATGCACTGCTCGGATGCGGTGGCGGCTCGCACGTGAGTAGAGCGCGAATGCTAGCCAGTGCGCCCACACTCGTGAGTCGTTTTCGGACCCCTTGGGGCCGTCGTCCGTGAACGCAAACTGCTCCAGCGTTCGGCTCTGCGCCAGTGCCGAGCAGAACGCGATGATTTGTGGCGCCCCGTGGATGCCGCTTGCGCGAATTGAGACGCTTCGGAGGCCGAGGTGGGCGCGTCGCGTCGGGTGCGGCGCGAGCAAGCGCCAGAGGAACGGACCGTAGTAGTTGCCGATGCCCTCAGTCCGGGACGATACCCCGTACGCCAACCAGTGGATCGGCATATGGCTGGCGATCGCTCGTAAGCACTCGCGCGCATCGTCCGACACATACACGGTGTCCAAGTGGAGCCCGAACGCCACAATCTCGAACCATGTGCTTTCCGTCGCGGGTGCACTTTTCGCGACTTTCTGTGCAAGCGTCTGAATGGGTTTGAGCGCGCGTAACGCTCCGCCGAAGGCCCGGCCTTGAGTGATGCGCCGCTCCGAGACACGGTGCATCGAGGCGCGGTCATTGGCTTTCTGTGGGTGGAAGCAGAAGAGGAAGCGCAGCTTCACTGTGTGGTTGTGCGCACGACCTACCGCGAGCTCGACCAGTTGCGTTCGCACCCGTTTGTAGTTGGCAGTGTGGCCAGCGTCGGGGATACCTTTCGACATCAGCTCCATTGCCTCTTCGCTGGGGAGGTTTGGTTGGTCGAAGTGAAACTCGAAGCGTGGCCGCATCTCGTGGAGGGCGCATGGCGCCCAGCCGTACCGCCGAGCGTCGCCGGCATTGATCGCCTTGCGTTCTAGCAACTCCCAGCACACGCGTTTGCCCACGGACGTCGCGAGCAACCCAAGCAGCTCCAACGCCTCTAGCCACGGGATCCAGTATTCCCGTATAAAAACTTCAGAGGGTGTAAACGACACCCAAAAATCCGCTTCAAGCGCTTGTCGGTCCTCCAACACGACAGCTTCATCATCAGGATAAATCGAGTACGCGAGTCGCGTAATTCGCGTAACGCGACTTCTGTCGGCCGTGGGTCTGTCGGGAATGCGATCCTGTGCCGGATCGCGTAGAGCCACGTTATAAGCTCGAGGCTCCAGGCTGCGCATAGGTTTTTGTGAGTGGAGTCGGTTAGCGGGACATCTTGGAAGCTCATGACGTGCGATGCGGTGGTGAATACGTTGTTGTGAAGCAAAAATGTACCTGCCGGTCAAAGCAGAGATGATAGACCAGCACTCACCAACTGAGACAGTCATTCCAAGCAAATGAGATCTGGTTGTGAGTTCGGAATGGGTTGGAAATCCTGGTCGCTGGGATCGTGTGGGAAGGAACGAAAGATACGCGGTTGTGTTCTTCACGGGGGATGTCGGCCGAGGTCAGTTTACTCAGACACAACCCCAGCGATGCTTTTATGGCTGAATCTCCCCACATCACTGCGAGCATCAATGCCGAGCGGGATCGAACCAAGATTGACGCTATTTTATCGACCATCCCCTAAAGTGACTGGGCGAACGCGAGATGAACGGCACGTCTAGCTTATGCATGGTGAGAACGCCATCGGAAGGTGGTAGCTGATTGTGGTGGCGCGAATCAGGGCGGTGGACGCCTCACTCGGGATCGGAACCATCACTCAGCGACTGATTTTTGGATACAGATCATGCATCCGGATAGTCTCGAGAACTCAGTGGCCCTCGTTGTTTTCGTTGTTCTCCGTGCGTCTCATTCCAGGATTCTTCCTCGAGGTGCGTAAAGTTCGGTAAACACTCACAATGATGGCGATCAGGAGCAGCACGACGACGGCAAATGCGTCGGCAGGAGGTGTGTGAAAGATGTGACGGCCAGCGCATTCTCCAATTTGCAGACAACAGTCTAACGATGGACGAGACTGGCCTCTCCGGCCGCGTCATGGTGTGGCGCCGGGTGCTATCGCCCTGGATCGCTGCACTGTGGGGCAGACTCTCTATCACGCTGACCGACATACCACAGCGATGCGACCTCGAGCGCGATCTCTGGATCAAATTTACCTCGGACGACAAAAGCGGCAATCGAGTTGCGTGGCTGCAGTGGCTCGAAGGCTTCGAGCTGCTCGACATTCTTGCGTCTCGAGATAGCCGCGCATGCTGGGACATCCTTCTCGACTTGAGCAACTTGAAGATCCAATTGACGTCGCTGGGCTGCCCGCAAGAATTGTTTTACGGATTTCGTCCGCGATACGAGACGACATTCGAGTTCCGCACCTTGTATTTTCCGCGTGAAGACATCGCCTTGCTCATTTCCACGGGTATCAAGTGCGAGGAGCACACGCCCGAGTACACGGCAGCAAAGGCAGAGCTGCTGGCGCTCGACGGCCCGCGAAGCGCCTCGCCGATCCAGTTGCGATGGTACTTCCCAATCGTCGTGTTCTACGTCGACTCCAATCGGACAGAAGCAGCACGGTACATGGGGCGCCTGAACCACGTGCTTGCGCTCGCCAAAGCCGCTTCGACAACAAATCGTACGCCTCACTTCCAGATATCGTCGATCGGACTCCCTGTCGCAGCGCACCATTCCAACGAAGCCCGTGAAATCGTGCACCGCATCGCGAGTGTCGTCCCTATCTCCGTCACCACGATCGAGGAACCGCGCGTAGCCGACCAGTTCAGAACCAACTTCTACGGGCCGTTCCTGTGGCGCCTGTTAGCGCCACAGCGCAGCAAGCGTTCGCATCTCGGCGTCCAACAGATTGCGATTGCATCGATCCAGTTGCAACGGAGTCCATACGTCGCCGCTGTGTGCTCCGCCATCGCCCAGAGCCACACGCTTCGGTCGCTCAGCATTAATGGATCACACGCTACTTGGACGTCGTGGCTGGCCTTTGCGCTCTTTAGCAAGACCGCGACGCACGCTATCGACACTGTGAGCATCACGATCTCCAAGTCGACTCCTGAGTTCGTTGAAGCGCTCCGGAATGTGGTTGAGGACGCCAACCCCGTGGCACTCTTGGCGGCTGTCCACGACGGCGACGGAATCCCCAAGCGACTGATCAACTGGGCTCCGACGACTGTGCGAGTGAATGCGCAGACGCCGATCCACGTGCCGGACCACCTGCGCTTGGTTAAGACGGTCTACCACGGCCGGCAAGATGCCGTGTGCCACGTGGCAGATAACGAGCAAGGCGAGTTCGTGCGTGTGCTGATCCCGGGCGTCGGCTTCGGTCGCGTCCACCGAAGGGATCTTCTTGGGCCTCCAGAACCAACGCGGATGCGCGAGACGCACAGCGTGCGCTCGTTGAGCCTCACGCTCGGTCGAGGCGACGTGCAGTACCTTTCAGCGTTCCTGGAGTTGATTGGCGGGCCCTTGACCACGCTAGCGCTCGATGCCGTCGGGTACTCCCAGTTGAACTACAAGCCGCTCCGTCTGACCGAGATCCTCGCGCACTGTCCGAACGTGAAGCACCTCACGCTCAACAACCTGAAGCTCCAGGCCGAGACGTTGCTGCCGTCCAAGCGAGCGCGCCACCTCGAGTCGCTGAAGTTGGTCGCTTGCCACATCGTCACGAGCGATCCGACGTACCGACTGTGCATCACGCCGCGCATGGCACCTAGGCTGACCTCGTTCTTCACCACAGGGAGCTGCACCAGCGACGGCATGGACCTGCGGGCTCTGGCGATGGCGCTGCTCACGACTGGTCGACTTGAACGGTTTGTGCTCGGGTGCAAGCGTGCGGACGAGGTGAAAGCTGTTGAGGCGTACAAGAAGCTAGTGGCAGAGTACGACGACCAGCGGGTGCGCACGATCGCGCTGCATGTGAAGCTCGCTGTGCTCAGCGTGTTGGCGACGAGCCCTCGCTACGCGCTGTGCAACGAGATCGTCGCGCGCATCTTTGAGATGGTGGCGGCGCCGGTGCAGCGGCGATGCTGCGCGGTGGTGGTGCGATGAGGGATCGCATGTACAAATATGTAACAGCAAGCCTTGCAGCAATTTCCAACATCAGATCGGCATGAGCCGACGTAGGCATGTTGGCTACAAACGTGCCTCCGCAGGGTTCAGGCTTGAACGTGAGTAACACTCGCGGTTTCTTCCACCCTTGTCATCTCGCCAGAGCAGCTGAAGGCGGATCCGCAGTTGACCACACCTGCCACGTCGTGAGAGCACGGGCGCTGGTCATGGCCTTGTACAGAGACTTCCTCTCTACGTAGTGTGCACGCTTCGCGCCAAAGTGGCCGAGCCGGTTCGAGATGAGCAGGGTGGGGCTCCCCTTCAGGATCCCCAAGCCGGTTCGCCGAAAAAAGCGCCACTTCCCGTGCGCGCGGCTCGCTTCTCCGCTGGGCTGAGGTGATACGCCGTCGAGTGCGGTGTCCTCAAGCACCTGGTGGTCTTCTCAGTCGTGATTCACGAGTCCTGGATGGAACTGCCCGCCTGCGAGGCCGCCTTCCGCGCGTCCTTCTAAGGCGGAGACTGCCCCGCGGGATTTGCCACGCCCAACGGGCACACCGCAACAACAGGAAAACGCTGAACTGGTCATCTCCTGCTGTAACAGAAAACGGTGAGATAGTGCCCAACAGCCCTATTGAGGGTGAGATCTAGATCCAGCATGACCATGTAAACTGAGGCCGTGGAGCTTCGGTATCACCTTGTTTTGGAATTCACCCACTTGGCAGCATCAGCTGCAAGTGGGACTCGGTGGACTGACGCAACAATGAGTTCGCCGTTCTGGCTGGACAGAGCCGCGGCGCGCGGTCCCGTCTTCCCGCACGAACCATCACCCGCGCCGAGCTGACTCTTCGCGGAGGATGGAGAGACCGTCACGACCGTCCGTCACGACCCAGTGGCGTACCGACGGTGGCCGCTCTCGTCCATGGCTCGCGCCGGTCGTCAGTTCTCGCTTGGCCCGTCGCGATGAAGCTGCTGCGCTTCGGGCGAGTGGCCACGCCGCAGCCCGAGCCGGAGCCGGCGGCGACCACGCGCGGCGGCGTCGTCTTCCTCGACGACTCGGACCTCACGCGGTACCAGAACAACTACCAGCTCTACGACACGGGCCCGCGCTCGGGACGCGTCGCGGTCGATCTCAATGCAGCTCCGGCGGCGATGGCGCCGCCGCCTCCACCTCCACCGCCGCCGCCAATGACCAAGCCCGTGCCCGCCTGGCCTCGGAAGATGCCCAGCGGCCACAGCGAGACCGTGATCATGATGGACTCGAGCGAGCGCAGCGGGCGCTTCTACGACACACCGATCATCTGCGACGACGAGAGCTCGGTGGACGCCAGCGACTTTCTCGACCGCCGCCGCAAGGGCTCGGTGGGCTCCGTCGACGTGCTCCCGATCCCGCGCGGCGCGATCCGCACGGGCGGGCCCGCCAAGCTCTTCGGCACGCAGTACGTCGGGCTGCTCATCAACTGGGTGCTGCTGGGCTTTGTCGACGGCGCCACGCAGACGCTGCTCACGCCGCTGTTCACGCACTACTTCCACATGTCGCGCTTCCAGTCCAACGCCGTCGCGACGTTGCTGCGGCTCGCGCTGCTCTTCAAGCTGCTGCTCGCGTTCGTCTGCGACGCGTGTCCGATCCGCGGCCAGCGCCGCAAGCCCTACATCTACATCGGCTGGGCGCTGTTCGCGTGCTGCATGGTAGTGCTCGTGAGCCTCCCGGGGGTCGCGCCGTTCCTCCCGACCAGCGAAGACCGCGCCGGCAACACGGAGGCGCCCGTCGAGGGCGCGCGGTACGTCATGCCACTGGTGATCGCGTCGTTCGGGACCCTGTGCGCGACCGTGGCGTGCGAAGGCATCACGGTCGAGCTCGCGCATCGCGAGGGCGAGTTCCTACGGGGACGCACGCAGTGCATCGTGGTCGCGTGCAATCTACTTGGCCAGTCGCTCGGCACCGTCGCCGTCGCGCTGGGCGCCAACAGCGCGCCGTTCGGCGGCCGCTTCCGCGGCGCCGTTTCCGTGGAAGCGATCTTCGCAGTATTTGGCTTCCTGGCGCTCGTGGCCATCGTTTCCACCTGGTGGCTCATTATGGACGAGGTCAACACGCCGGCCGCACAGCCCGTCTCACCGCAGCTCCGGCGTCTAGGCCAGATCGCGCTCCGTACGCCGACGTGGCGGCTCATGGTATTCGGCTTCGTATGCTCCGTCGCGACATCCTACGATACCCGGGAGGCCCGGGACGTGTACACCAAGTGGCTACGCGCAGGTGGAGTGTGGATAAACCTGTCGAGTGCCGCTGGCCTGGCGGGCGCCGCGCTTGCGTCGTATCTGATATTCAAGCTCTGGGTCAACACCAACTGGCGCCGCTTGCTGCTCGGCTGCCTTGCGCTGGGCATTGTTGTCGCCGCGCCGATCGATTTCATCACTTGCTACGACGTCTGGCGGAACCTAGTCTTCTACTTCACCAAGGATTTCTTCCAGACCGTCTTCGACGCGGTGATCCATCTCTTGCAACTGCTCGTCATCGTGGAGATTGCGGAGCCCGGCTTCGAGGCTTCGACCTACGGATTGGTGACCACTGCGTACAACCTCGCGGGCCCGTTCGCCAATATCGTCGCAAACGTGGTGGCATCGACTGGTGGATTTGATAAGCAAGACCTGGCGGTAGATTCGTCGGACGTGCGGGGCCATGTCGCACTGGAGCAGGTCGCAAAGATCGTGGTCCGCATTGTGTTGATCCTGGCGGTGAGTCCGCTGCTGCCGCGACAGAAGAGCCACGCGAGGGAGCTGAATGGGCGCAGATCACACGGCCGTGCGTTGGCCTCAGCGGTCCAGGGCGCGTTCCTGCTCATTTTTCTCACGGTCGCGACGTCCTACATCCTCTCGTTGGTGCGATCCGCGTCCTGCCTGGCGTTCGCTGGTGGCGAAGGCTGCGACGAGTGATGAGAGAACAAGGCGAACAAACACGACTCAGTCAATCTTGCAATCGGCGAGGCTAAAGGAGACGCAGGCGGTATGGCAGATGCCGTCCACCGATCAAACGCGTGCTTTCAAGGATACCGCGGGTGGTGTCACCGTTACGACGCGCGAGTATCAAGCCCAGTCAGCTGCTGAAGCTGCGGGCCCTCGCGCAAGCCGACGCCGCGGTCTGTGTCCGCTATCACCAAGCACATCATTGCGGCACTGTTTTCGTGGGTGCGAGGGTCACACGCGATGCTACCGAATGAGGGTTTCCAACGGGCTCCCCTCCCCTTCGCGTTGACGCTGGCAGCCCAACTAATAACACGATGTGGTAGATCACAGCCCCACGAACAAGCCCCGAGGGCCCAAAATAATAAATTAATGTCGCTGCGTGGAGATCCGGTCCCGTGGTCTCATAAGGCGTACAACTCTCACAGTGGGAGCAACTGGAACGGACGCGGGCGTGCGAATGAAGACTTTGTAATCACCCGGCAGTGTACATGGCGGACGAGTGCTGTACTACACAAGTGCGTCGATCGCTACGGAGGAAGTTATGCTCCAAGCTTTCGATGCTGGAATTGCAAGGCACTGAGAGTGATCCATCGGCTCGCTATTGCGATTCTCGCCCACGCGAGTTCCTCGCAAGCACGCACGTGCCGGACGTCGCGTAAAGGCACCGAGCACGAGGACCGGCGAAGCGTGCTTTCCAATGCGTCCTGTTGGGGCAAGCACCTGCGCTCTGGTCGTGGCTTCGTTCGACTCGCGTAACGGAAGCATCCGGCAAACGACGCGAGGGAACCGACCGCGACTCTGTGTGACAGGGACGGCACACTTCAAGGGTCCGGCGATGTGACGATTCAATGTAGCCACTTGGTTCTCAGATGTGCATCAAAAAGAGGTGAGGCCGTCACACTTGTAGTTCCATAATGCGGTTCATCTAATGCTCTGTAGACTGAGTGGATGAGGACGGACGCCACCTTGTTCTCAGAAAGAACCCGCGTTCTTTTCCCGACTTGAGGGCAAGGGGAGTGACGTGTCCGTTTCGTGACGTCGCGCGTCCACATGGTCGTCGGGATCATCGAAGATACTTAGTGTGAAGTCTAATTTTTGGTCAAATGCGGGTTAGTACAAACACGAGGACGCGAGCAGTTGTTCAGGGCGGCACAGGTGCGAGCTCCTCTCTCTGCAGCTCTTCGCTCTGGACTGTCAAGTGGTTTGTGAGACTCTCAAAGCTGCCACGAGGTGGTCTTGGTGCTGGTATGTTCCGGACTCAGAGGCAGTGAGGAGCGGATTCCGCTTGCTGAACGGCTTCCCAAGATGCTTCAAGATCTGGCGTCGCGGGGCTCAAGCTTTGTCGCATGGTCCTTTCACATCCACACGTGCCAAAAGCTCTTTTACGCCCAACATTTCTTGTGCTCCAGTGAGTTGCCATGGCTTTCTCCTTCCCGCGTCTGTGCGCCTCACCGCGCTTGTCTCGCCTGATTTTTATTCCTTCTTGGCGGCCTCAAAAACAAAGATCGATCGCCAGCGGCCAAGTGGAAAAGCAGACGCCTGCTGTTCTCGCGCTGTGTGGCCGATCCGCAACGGTCAAGGAACGCAACATGTCCACGCTGGAGACGAGAGGAGGGGCAAGTGCGGATGTTCCCCTCGACCAACTGAGACTGTCCAGCAGTGGTCCCGCCCAAGCGCGAACGAGCAATCGTGCCTCGCGTGGGTGAGTCTCCTCCCTTCTCTCACTCATCCGTTGTGAACAGTGGTCCCGCTGGGAGAGACGAACCGCTGTCGACGTCGTGCGCCCCCTGTTGGTTCTCCAACAGACGACAGCCACGCGCAGTGGCCCGCGCTCACCTCCAAGAACGTGCTCGTGCTGCCCTCGGGTGCTTCCACCTTTTGACCGGCCATTCTCGAATTTGTGGCTCCGCACGCACACAGCCATGGAGCCTCCACGCAGTGGGCGCCCCCAGGAGATCGTGCTCCTGGAGGACAACGATCTGTACAGGTACCACGCGCAGCAGACCCACCACGTGATCCGGGGCAGTATCCCCGAGTACGAATCCTACCACGCGCAGACGTACCAGCAGCCCGCGCACGCGAACTTTGCGCGGCCAGCGGCGCCGATGCGCGCGAACGCGTCGTTCCACCCGGCGTCCGACGCCGCCAGCGAACGCAGCGACGCGCCGCGCCAGTACCAGCGCCACGCGACGCCCTACGCACCCTCGACGGTGCGGAAGCCGTCGATGACCTCGATCGACGCGATCCCGATCACGCACGGCGCGCTGCGTCCCGGCGGAGCCGTGAACCTCTTCTCGCGCCAGTACATCGGCCTGTTGCTCAACTGGTCGCTCGTGGGCTTCTTCAACGGCTCCATCTCGGCGCTCGTGATCCCGGTCTTCGAGGTGTACCTCGGGTACAGTGACTACCAGAGCGGCGCCACGCAGGCGCTGCTCAACGTGCCGTGGCTCTTCAAGTTCCTCATGGGCTTCCTCTCGGACTGCTTCCCGATCCGGCGTCAGCGCCGCAAGCCGTACATCTTCATCGGCTGGGCCACGTTCACGTTGTTTATGGTCGCCATGACCTTCATGAATGAGCCGCGCTCCGCCGAGGAGGACGAGAACGCCACGTCGCAGGGCCCCAAGTACGTCTTCATGCTCATGTTCGGCTCGCTCGGTCACCTGCTGGCCACGTCTTCGATCGAGGGCATGATGGTCGAGTTTGCGCAGCGCGAAGGTGAGTTCGCGCGCGGCCGCACGCAGAGCTGGTGCATCATCTTCCGGTTCATCGGTGAGTTCATCGGCTCCGTCGCCGTGGCGCTCTCGCTCAACAGCGCCGAGTTCGGCGGCGAGTTTGCGGGGTCCGTGCCCCTGCGGATCGTGTTCGGTGCGCACGCCGTGCTGGCCGCGCTCGGGCTGCTCATCACCAAGCTGTGGCTCCACGAGGACCTCACGTCGACGAGCTCGCAGCGCCTGACCACGCAGCTGCGCCGCATCTGGAGCATCATGCAGAAGCGCACAACATGGCAGATCACGCTCTTCGGGTTCTTCGCCAAGATCGGGTCCAACTACGAGATCCCCGGCATGAACGGCATCCTGCGCACGTGGCTCGGCGCCGAGACGTTCATGCTCAATCTGAACGACGCGCTCGCGAGCGTGGGCTTTGTGATCGCCGCCGCGATCTTCATGAAGTACCTGCTCAACACCAACTGGAAGAAGCTGTTCGTCGCGGTCTTCGTGCTGAGCATCGTGATCATGGCGCCGGTAGAGACCATCACGGTCTTCGACGTCGAGCGCAGCCTGCTGCTATACCTCGCCAAGGTCCAAGTGGTCTCCGTGCTCAACGCCATCGTGTTCATCCTGCGCGTCGTGATCATCGTCGAGGTCGTGGAGCCCGGGTACGAGGCCGTCACGTACGGCGTGCTCACGACCGTGTTCAACCTGGGCTCCACCGCCACCTCCATGTGCAAGAACGTCGTGGCCTCGCAATGGAGCAAGTCGGTCACGAGCGCCAAGCTCGACACGTCGGCCGTGCGCTGGCACTACATGCGCGCGTTCATCTTCAAGTACGCGCTGCGCGTCGCCGTCGTCGTGCTCGTGATCAAGCTGCTGCCGCGCCAGAAGCGCCACCTCAAGGAGCTGAACCTGCGCGGCGCGCCCAACCTCGTGATCCCCATCGTGCTCTTCGTGCTCTTCGCCGCGCTCTTCTTCGCCTCCGTGACCTCCAACATGCTCGCGCTCTTCGAGTCGACCGCGTGTCTGATCTTCGCCGGTGGCTCGGGCTGTGAACCGTCAGGAAGCAAGTGAGCCCTTTCCGAGTAGTAGTAGCGTAGCGCGTAGTAGTGGTCGTCGTCCAAGCTTATGTATCCTTATTGAACACCTCAACCGTGCCCTCTTGTCATGCAGCTCCTCGGTCTCCTGGATTGGACTGTTGAGCACGTTCCTTCTCGCCACTTGCCATTGCGATCGACGCGCCGCTCAACGAAAGCAGCGAGACAGCGCGAGGCACGGAGGAAGCCGGTGTGGGGGCACAAGGCGCCCTCGCCACTCGAAAGAAAGCCCAGTGCAGCGCTCAACGCCATACAAGACCGCCTTCGGGCCAAGAGTCGGATGCCCACTGGCGGAGGCATGACGGCGATCGAAGGGCGTCTGCCAAGCCAGGAAGCAGGACGCAGAGACAGGGTGGCAGCGCGTCACGTCGTAATGCACACGGCAGTACGTAATTCGGCCTTGGTTTGTCTCAAAGGAAACGGGACGAATCTGGCAGAGGTCCTTGATGACCAACGCGTTCTTCGGTTTCGTGTGCGTCGCCGGGATTTTCTGGTGCTCGGTCCAAACGGAGGCGTTTTCCAGCGCGTCATGTAGAGACGCTTCCTCAGTTGGACTGAGATAAGCTGGCACCGCGGGATACAGGATACCGGTAGAATCGTTCGCAGCGCACTGTACGCAAGTGGAGCGTGTACAGCGGAGCTATGACGTGCTCAAGCCACAGCCACCATCTCCGACCAGCAGACTCGGCCAGCGTGGAGGTTGGACTCAAACTTGGAGCTTCCGCACTGTACGTACTCTACATTTGCCAATGATCCCGAGACTCGGGATCATCGGGCCGAGTGGGTGCTGCTCATACAGTACGCATCCTGTACGTGAAATACAGGGCCGCGCACGATCGAAGTGAATTCACGCGCGAAGTGGCACTCGCGGCGCAAGCGCGGTGCGCTCGCGTGTGAGGCCGCTTTCAAAGCGGCTTTGAATCAAAGCCTTTGATCTCGAGACATTGATTGATTGAGTTGAGGCCCACGCCAACGGCACCCTTCGTCTCACCTTCACTCGAAATCGACGCGCTAGTTAGATGCTGTACTGTACCGAGAGTGTGGTCGAGGTGCTTCTCCAAAGAAGGCCGCAGGATAGAACGGTATTCGGTTTCATTCCAGGCGCATCGAGGGTTCACGTGGGAGCTTGCCCGGGGATCCAGCGTGTGTGTGGATTCACACGGCTGCGCGCCCTACACGCGTCAAATCACGGTTGGCACCGCACGCACGAGTGCCTGAGCGGGAGAGGGCGTGCCATTCTCGCCGG
Organism: Pythium rhizo-oryzae; assembly: GCA_027475725.1. Lineage (NCBI taxonomy): Eukaryota > Oomycota > Peronosporomycetes > Pythiales > Pythiaceae > Pythium > Pythium rhizo-oryzae. The sequence continues at coordinate 29,576 of JAMFLL010000062.1, forward strand.
CATGGTCTCACCGGGCGGGATCCGGACTCCGGGCACGGTGTGGCAATGCTGGAGATACTCTCTGTCTTCCAGCCGGGGGACCAGGTACGCAGGGTAGTATGTAACAGCAGCCAGCTGCGGCCAACATGGTGGGGAAAGCTATAAAACGCTTACAGTTGTGTGATGCAGCCCCCCCCCCCCCCCCCCCCGAATTGCCAGCTCACCAGCTGGCGTGGACTGAACATGCCGTGACTGGATTTCTTCAGGTTTGGTCTCGTCAAGGCGGTCGACGCACTCGCGAAATCCACCCTTGTGTTTTGAGTCAACAAGAGCGCCATCTCCTCCATCTCCTCGAGAGAATCCTCGAGGGAGTTGAGGTCGGTGTTTGATCCAGTATGGTGGACGGCTGGACGCCTCACCGGCCTCACCAACCTTGTCGGCAAAGGCCTTGTTGGTCCAACAATGCCTTTGGTCGCTCACACACCAGAGCCCATGTGTATTCTCGGCACTGCAAGGATCGTACCACGGTCGACGGTCGAATGCAGAAGCGCATCCTCCACGTGATTACACCCAGCGATTTGATCTAAAACAAGGGAAATCGACGCATCAGCCTCCACAGCCAAGATTTCCCGCACATTGGAGTCACTACACTGTACCACGCTGCAGAACAGGAAATGGCTGATGTGGCACTTCCTGTAGTGCAGTACCGTGGACCACGGAAGAAGCGACCAACCCTCAGGGGCCTCTCCACAAGAATTGGCAGCGGCCAACGGCTCCACGATCTCTATGTAAAGGGACTGGTAAACGAGAGCAGCCACAAGGCTCCACCACTTGATGGGTTCTACCTGTCTGTCCATTAGCCCACCGAGGTGTGACCTCGTGTCCACGCGCCTGTCCGCGTGGAGATGGTCTGTGCAGTGTACACTGTGCACTCGTCCACCCACAAGAGCGTTGTTGTTGTTGCTGCTGCTTGCTCAACGAGGCGGGCGCATCTCCAACTTGTGATGCCAAGTGATGCGTTTCAGACCGAAAGGATCGGCACACATCACTGACCACAATGGATTGGCGAGGCGAGCGGTGACGCGACTCCTGCAGTTGCAGCGCTGATCCTGCAGGTGAGCGTCGTGGAGAGGGATGAAAAGAGAGAGAGAGGGTTTCAATCCGTCATGGTCTCTTCTCTTGACGTAGTGCTCCCCCGCACAGTAAACATCGTCGCGCCCCGCATGCCTCTCAGGCTGTTGCGGATGTGAGCCGCGGTGGAGCGGATCCCAGTGTGGCGCCACTCGAACACGGACGCTCCTGCTCGGCATCGCTTGCTTTTCGCGCCTGCTTGGTCCTGCTTCGGTCTCTGCGAAAACAAGCGGAGAATTCGGCCTCAACAACCAAAGCAGTTTGATCGACGGCGCACGGCGCTTCGTGCGCTGGGTTTGGGGCGTCGCCTGCTGGCTCGTGGACGGCGCAGGCGCGTGACACATGGATCGCTGTGGGCAGGCGGGTGTGATGCGTGACAGAGGCCGCCCGTGTCCTCTGGCGCGAAATTGTGAACGACCTGAATTACCAAAGCACGGTGCACAGTGAATCCGAATATCTGTCTTGAGATCTAAAAGGTTCCAAAACAAGGTGATACCGTAGCGAAGAGCTCACCTTGATCTGATATCCCAGGCTCGTTTTTAGCGCCGACAGCTGGCCGATCGGCATAGAGCTCTCCTCCAGTCATCGTGGTCCCCGTCTCTGCGCTTGCGATACGTAGGACTCGCCATTTCGCCCGCGTGGATACACAGCGCAAGTCTCGCAGTGTTCAGCCCCACCTGGACGTCGCCCAAACATGCGTGTGCTCGCGCGGCACGTCTCTGTGCCCACCGTGGCGGCCCCCCATCTCCGCCGGCTTTCGAGGATCTGGTCTGAGCGAAGCGAAACACTCCAGCCTTCAAGGCTGCCTTGCACTCCTCCTCCAATCTTCTCCGCACGTGCACTCGCTCCTCCCCTCCTCCTCTTTGTTCTTGTTTCTTGTTCTCTCTCACCGCCGCGCTCGCTCTCTGCAGATTGTGGTCTCGCTCGTGACGGAGAAGAAGGAGCGGTCGAGCGAGACTCCGAAAACCCGACAAACTCCGTTCACTCTCGAACGTGCGCGCGCCCGCTCGGACCGACTCGACGCACGCCCTCGCCGCGGACGCGTGCCACAGTACTATAGCTGAATCCGGTTTCTTCGTCATGAACCCGCAGCAGCCCCGTGCGCCGGGCGGCTCGTCGCCCTACAAGCAGCCCAACGACATCGTGCTGCTGGAGGAGTCGGACCTGTACCGGTACGACGACGCCGGCCACGTGCTCCACGACACGGGCGCCGGCTACCAGCAGAAGTCGTCGTTCACGGCGGCGCTGCCGCCCGCGGTCGAGCACGTCAAGTACGCGCGCAGCACGCACAGCTACCGTAGCCACCAGTCGGGCCCCGGCGGCCCGCGCGGCTACGGCCCTCCCGGCCCGGGCAGCTATGCCATGCACAACACGCCGTTTGCGCCGGGCTCCAAGCGCACGGCCTCCATCGATACGATCCCGGCCCACTACGGCGCGCTGCGCCCCGGCGGCCCCGTGAACCTGTTCACGAAGGACTACATCGGCCTGCTGCTCAACTGGATCATCGTCGGCTTCTTCAACGGCGCGATTCCAGGCTTGATTTACCCGCTCTTCGGCTCGTACCTCGGCTACTCGCGCACGCAGCAGACCGCGACGTTCGCGCTGTTTGACTTTGGCTGGTACTTCAAGTTCATCTTCGGCTTCATCACGGACAACTACGCGATCAACCGCCAGCGCCGCAAGCCGTACATGTTCATCGGCTGGACCATCTTCATCTGTTTCATGCTCGCGCTCGCGTTCATGAACAAGGTGCCGTGGTACGGCACGGACGACGACGTCCAGAACCCGAACGCGCCGAATCAGGGCCCACGCTACGTGATCCCGATCATCATCTCGTCGTTCGCGCACCTGCTCGCGAACGTGGCGTGCGAGGGCATGATGGTCGAGTTCGCGCACCGCGAGGGTGAGTACGACCGCGGCCGTGCGCAGCTCTGGTGCGTGATCTTCCGCTTCATCGGCGAAGTCTCCGGCGGCGTGTTCGCCGCGCTCGGCCTCAACAGCGAGGAGTACGGCGGCAAATTCTCGGGCTCGATCCCGCTCGAGTGGTTCTTCGCGACGCTCGCGCTGTTCGCGTTCATGGGTTTGCTCGTCACGCACTTTTTCCTCCGCGAGGAGCAGGTGCCGTCGACCCGCCAGAGCTTCGCTTCGAACCTGCGCCGTGTGTGGCGCTTCGTCGAGCAGCGCGTGACCACGCAGGTCATGGTCTCGCTCTTCCTGCTCTCGATCGCCATCAACGTCCAGGTCGTCGAGTACCCGTCGTTCTTCACCAAGTGGTTCAAAACGAACACGCTCGCGCAGAACCTCGTCATCATCTTCCAGGCCACGGGCTACATCTTCGCCGCCGGCGCCATGTTCTTCTGGTTCCTTAACACCAACTGGCGCGTTCTTGTGATCGCCAGCTTCTCGATCGCCGTGGTCTTCCAGCTGCCGATCGAGATGATGGGCGTCTGGGACATCGCGCGTGACAGCGCGCTCTTCTTGGGCAAGGACTGGGTCGCCGGCATCTTCGAGGCCATGGTGTGGCTCGTGCGCATCATGATCGTCGTCGAGACCTCCGAGCCGGGCCTGGAGAGTACCTCGTATGGTTTCCTGACGACGGTGTGTAACCTCGCGAGTGCCATGCTTCGCGTCTCGTACAACATCATCTCCAGCTCCTGGCCCGACGAGATCTCGAACCTGGCACTCGACACGGATGCTGTGCGGTGGCACGTGACCTACGAGTTCATCGTCAAGTACGGCATGCGCTTCGGCCTCGCGGCCGCCGCCTGCATGCTGCTGCCGCGCCAGAAGCGCCACCTTAAGGAGATCAAGATCCGTGGCGCGCCGAACCTCATTATCCCGGTCGTCCTCTTTGTGATCGTCGCCGGGCTCTTCGTGGCCGCCATCACCTCGGCGCTTATGTCGATGTTCGAGTCCACGATGTGCCTCAAGTTCGCCGGCGGCTCTGGCTGCGAGTAAGGCCCCGAGCCACGCGTTCTTGATCCGCCTTTGCATGGAAGAGGGCGGGGAACAGAAACAGAATAAAGCAGTATCTTTGTCTATTTAGTCTCAATGCCCATGGCAGCCTTCCGCTCGTTCGCTTGCTTTCGCTGGGAGGCTGCACGTGTTGCTCTCTCCGGCTACGAAGAGCAGTTTCTCGCGTGGTGACACTGACCGCGTAGTTGTTCAGGACGAGAGCTAAGCGTTGGAGGTTTGTACATTCATTTTGTACACAGTACTAGTACTTCAGAGTCAAAAGGTAGTCTAATGGTACTCGGACAGCCACGCATTGTCCGTCCATGGCACTCCGTTCGTGCCACTCGCGAGCGCCTTGATGTCGATCGCCACCATCGCCACGAGCACCAGCAGCAGCATGGTGAGTGCGACGCCCGACGCGAAAGATGGCTTGCTGTGCGCCGCCGAGCGCTGTGCCTGGATATGGTTCTTCTGGATGGGCAGCAACGAGAGCGAGCCGATGTCCACAGTCGCGCGGAGCACGTACAGAGCCACACACGCGATTGTGAGCCACTCGGCGGCCGGGCCGCTCGAGGGCGCGTCGTCCGGGCGCATGGATCCAACTTTCGAGGATGCGAAAGAGCCCACGATGGTGCCTAGGTCGAACGAGGACGTCGTGAACGCAAAGCTCGCGGCCTCCATCGTCGGCACGGCCAGCTCCACGGCGACGAGCTGGCGCACGAGGACCAGCAGATATTCGGCAAGTGACGCGACGTGGTGGAGCGCCAGGAACATCACCTGGCTGCGCGACGTGTTGAGCAGCACGAGCACGTCCGCGGGAAGCCGCGTGAGCACCGTGGACACCGCGACAAGCGTGAGCGTGAGCAGCCGCCAGTGCGAGTTGCGCCAAAGCGCCATCATGAGCAGCGCCGCGACCATGTGGAGCGAGAGGCCCACGCTGTCCGAGATCCACCGCACGGCGCCGCTGACGCCGACCCAGCGCGTCGCGATGGCCTCGGCGCTGGGCGTGACCCAGGCCAAACTGGCGGCCTGGAGGAACCCGAACACGACGAACGCCAAGTACGTCGGGTGCTGGAGGAACGTCCAGAGGTGCTGGAGCTTGGTGCGCGCGGTCGTCGCGGCCGCGTGGCCCTGGAGCGCGAGCCGGTGGCGCGCGGGCACGCGCGTCAGGAACGCCGAGCACACGAGCGCGACCAGTGCAACGCCTGCGGCGATGCTGAGTATGTAGTGGGGGCCAAGCACGCAGTCGAGCTCGCCCTCGCACGGCTGGCTGGCTGTAGGCGCATTGCCCGTGGACATGGCGGAGCGGCCGATGAGCTCGCCGACGCTGCGGGTCGCGAGCAGCAGCAACTGGATGCAGCCGCGCTCGCGCACGTCCTCGCGGTGCGCGTACTCGACCATGAGCCCGTCGGCCGAGACGCTCGCAAGCACGTGGCCCACGGGCAGCACCGCGAGCAGCGGGAGGAAGTCGCCGAGCGCGGCAGCGCTGCTGCTGTTGAACGCGACGCTCGCGAGCACCGCGCAGAGCACGAGCGTCAGGAGCCAGCCTGCGAGGAGGAAGACGCGCCGCCGGTGTGGGGACGCAGGCAGGACCGTGTCGGAGAGCACTGCGAAGACGACGCGCACCAGCAGCGCCACCTGCCGCGCGGTCGTGAGCTGTGTGGCTTCGCGGGAGCCGTGCTTGAAAAGCACGCTTGCGAGCATCGGGGGCACGCCGTCAAAGAAGCCGATCGCCGTGTAGTTGATGAGGAGGCCGAGCTTCTTGCGCGCGAAAATGTCGATGGGCTTGCCCGGCTGGATCGCGGTCGACGCGTCCCGGTCGCTCTCGCGGCGGTCGCGGCCGCGCCGGCGCGGGTACCAGAAGCTGATGGTCACGGATCGCTGCGAGACGTCCGCGGGGCTCCCGAGGAGCTCGAACGGCGCGTCGTTGGTGGTTGTGCCGTCGGCGGCCACGGGCGTGGAAACGTCCACGTCGAGCCGGATCTCGCCCTTGCGGCTCGCGTGGCTCGAGCTGCTGCCGCCCACGGACGAGAACGCCTTTGCGGACAGCAGAGGCGACGGGGTCACGCTAATGAGCTTTGGTGTGTCCATGACGATGAGGAATGAATAATGAGTGACGATTTGTAGACGCCCAGGTCCGTGTCGAGGTCCGGGTTGAGCGATCCATGAACTCTATCCGCTGGGAGAGAGAGGGGCCTCACAGGATACACTGTACTTGAGAGACGAACATTCCAGTGGGCTGCACTTACACGGTACAGCCTCAGGCGATCTCTCGGGTGAAATCGACTGTTTGGGGAATTTACGAGGCCCTGTGGTGAGGCCCGCGCCACGAGGGCCGCTCCAGGCAGGTGCATTGAAAGGGCACAGGCGCGAGGCCACGCTGGATTCATCTCTCTCCGGCAAGTGAGATACCTCCGAGACTGGATATATTAGAGTCCGCGTATGTGTTGTAGTGGTTGAATCGTGATATCGCGGCCTGTAATGCACGATATCACGCGGGTTTTCGATGCTGACCAGTTTGCGCCCGGAGCGTGGCACTGGCCCGCTGTCCACTGCGAGAGATCCAGCATTACGCTTCGGCTTGATCACACATCGCAGGCCCCACATATCCGATACAGAGTGGCACACCGGTGTCGACGACTTGGCTACATGTCCATTCAACTTGAATTTCAAGGCCCCAACCGGTACAGAGTCTGTACCGGCGTGTACACTCGACGCTTTTCGCAGCCACACCACAGCCCATTTGAGCGAGGGCCTGGCCCTCACTCTAAAACCGTATCGGTCCCACATCCAGTGTTACAGCACTTGATAGTCGGAAGTGAGACCGAGGCGGCTTGCGATGTGTCTGAACAGGAACCTGTACGTCCGAGTCGTCGCCTTGGTACTGTCGCGCATGATGTTGGCCAAGTCGGTGGCACGCCAAGAATAGTTTGCATGCGTTTCCTGCATTTTTTGGGAGTCGCCGCTGTGCTGTTCCACGATCCATACACGAACGAAGCGTCCGGGCCTCGTCGAGAACCAGAGGGAATGCGCGCGCTCAGCGGTGCACAAGTGCGGCCGGAGAGCCCTGCGCCGTCGCCGCGCAGAGAGCAGGTGAACGAGACGCGTGACCCCGAGACAAGCGGGAATGCCGGCGGGCTCTCGAAGCGCGTCAAGACCGAGGAGCAATGGGCAACCCCTTCGAAACGACCGCCTGGCACCAATTCGGGGACGCGCACCATGAGCGTCATGGACGTGGGCTCGGCGCTGGGCGAGCGCAGCCGCGGCCGCCAGTACAACTTTGCGGTCAAGCTCACGGCCTGTGTGGCCAGCATCCTCTGGAACGTCGCGTCGCCCATCAAGTCGTACATGCTCAGCTTCTACGGATTGCCCGGCGACGATCTCGTGTTCAGCCACAACCTCAACTGGACCATGGAGGTGGACTACCAGTACGCGAGGGCGTTGTACGACATGTCCGGCATCAAGTTCACGGCACGCGAGGGCGAACCGGTGCGGTTCATCAACATGTATACGGACTTTGTGGTCTTCAATCGGGCCAAGAAATGGGCGCACCACCTCGACAACTTCCAGCAAGACCCGTATGTGGGGCTCTTCTGCCGCACGAGCCTCGTGCCCAAAGCCGACAAGATCAAGGCCGAGATGACGGGATTTTGCTCGAACAAGGGACAGTACTCCGGCAACAACCTACTCGAAACAACGTCGTGCCGCGTGAACGAAGTCTCGGAGGCCGTCATGTGCCTCAAAGGCATCAACGTGCTCACGCTGCTCAACTACGAGTGGCAGTCGTTCATGGATCCGAACAACACGTACATCCAACAGGGCGCACGCTCGTACCAGGACCAGGTCTTCCCGGACCTGGATGCTTGTCTCGATCGACGCAAGCTCCTCGTCGCAAAGCTCGGGCGCGACGAAGCTCTCCATCAACTTACACAGGAGCTCGCCGCGAACTACTCGCTAGACGCGACGGGCTTCGCGGGTAAGAAGGGCTTGTACGCGGAATACCGGTTCTACGAAGGCTTCACAGATCTCTCAGGCAAGCCCTCGGGCGTACGGTACAGCCGCATGTCCGGGTCGATCCCGGAGCGCACGCAGCCCGTGGAGCCCGATCTGAACGCGCTTGTACTGGGCCGTGAGCGGCTCTGGTGGCTCGTGGGCGAGACGCCGCAGAACTTTTCCGTCAGAGTCGGGTCATTTTCGTATTATGCGCCGTACTTGTTCATGGGTATGCAGATCAACAGCAGCGCGACAGCCGGCCGCTTTGTCGATCGGTACACGATCACCAAGAGCGACACCATCGGCGTGTGTCAGAACTGGGCGCTCGTGCCCACGAGCAACAAGCAGTTCCCGGACCCGGTGTATGTCGATATCAAGCCGCAGGGCAGTGTGCTCTCGACATTCGGGTACAAGTACGTCATCCCGCGCGTGCTAAAGGATAAGAACGTCACGGACCCCGTGATGCGCGGGAGAGTGAGCTCGCGCCTGTCGACAAACTGCCTCTCACGGGACAAGTGCCTGGATCTCTGCAAACCCGTTCATGCTGGTGGCTGGGTGGTCACGTTCGATCGGTCCGGCCTGTGCCAATCGCGCGAGGTCTCCCAGAGCGTCTTGAACCGCCAGGGCTTTGTCGACTGGCGCTGCTTCGGCGAGGGCACGGGCAACGACGTGTTCTCAATCAAGATCCTCGAGGCCGTCACGAGCGGAGACAACACCACCTTCGAGTACGTCCAAGTACCCAACGTCGCCGACCCAGGTGCGATCGTCGCGTGCGTGCTAGGCGGTCGCATCCCGCAGGCGGGCGACGAGCCGTTCCCGAACGTCTTCTTCGACCTCGTGAGCGCCGGCGCCAACACGATCATCACGACGACGTTCAGCCGCGGCACCGAGAAGGTGCTCGTGAACGTGTACACGCTCATCTCGCTCGTGGGCTGCTCGGTGTTCTCCTTCTGGGTGCTGCAGAACCTCGTGGTCGCGTTCCGCTTGCTCCACGACGTCAAGACCAAGGCGCTGTGCGACAAGCGCGCGGCCGCGCAGCTGCTCGACAGCGTGCTCACGCTCAACTTCTCGACCGTCTCGCACGGCCGCAACATCCAGCTCTCCAAGGTGATCCTGTGGCTCAATCTGGTGACCTGGTACATCGGCGCCGCCGACAGCCACTGCACCTGGTACGTGCGCGGCGTGGATCTCTGGACGCCGGATTTCCAGCTACAGTCTAATGACTCGCCGTACTACGAGTGCAAGCCGGGCGTGTTCGTGGGCCACTTGAGCTCGGTACTGGGCGTGGTGCGCCTCTTCTCGATCTCGTACAACTTCTACAGCCTCACGTGCCAGCACCTGATTCTGCGTGGCGCGACACGGTACCTCCGGCCGTACGTGTCGCCGATCCTGTTCTTCGGGCTGCTGCCGACGTTGCTCGGGTCCATGGCCATCACGGGAATCAACCACCTGCGGCTCAAGTGGGGGATCCTCGAGATGCTCCACAATCAGTTGTTTCTGGTTCTCCTATGGGCCGTATACCTGTTCGGCTACCACACGATGCTCCAGAGCAGGACTGTCGGTCGGCTCTATGTGGAGTTCCTGTGCAAGTGCCGGCTGTGCGGTAAGCAGAAGATCAAGCACGGGAGCGTTGCTGAGGCGCTTATCGGACCCTACTACCTCACGGTGCCGCAGTTTGTGCGCAACGAAGAGGTCGAGTGGATCCCGCTGAGCGTCGCGATGGAGTCGGCGCTGTTCAAGATCGACCAACTGGACGTCGCGGCTCGGTCGTACTCGATGACGGAGCCAGTCGAGAGCAGCAGCAAGGTCCAAGCGGATGTGCCGCAGTGGGTGCTGGACGACGATGAGTATTTATTCTGCTAAGCTCCCAGTTGGCATCATAAGAACGGGGAGCAAGGCGAGACCTGCGTGTTAGGACCAAACGGCAAACACCATCAAATTCGATTTGCCTTCTGTAACGTATACCCGCATGTACTAAAACCTCTAGAAGACCATAATTGGATGTACTGGTTTTTGCGTGAAATCACTATACTCAAATTTGGGCCGCCATAGTACCCTATGAAAGTCGATATTTGCATAAATATCCGTTTATGAAGGTTTCACAAACTTGATTTTTGGGAATCGTGATTTTGATTAATCACGATTCGCCTTTAGTCAGTCCGCTCCTGATCGTCATCAATTTAGCCGTGTGCGATGTTGTTTTGTCCGCATCCAGGACTTGCTGTGTGATCGGGTGGCGTTGAGTCGTATGCACCGCGCAGGCGCTCGCCACACAATCGAAGGTGGATGCCTTGTCACCAAGGGTAGAGGGTTCTCGTCGGAGTGTATGCGTTTTGTACGCTTCGTCGCGAGCGCTCATTCCTCAACCCGATGCGCCACGTCGAGGTACATAAGGGCTCCGCGATGAGTGGTCCCTCCGTGCAGAGTAGCACAGCGGCGGTGGTAACGACTTGACTACATTCACAGGCGGGGTCTGTCAAGTCCACCATGCTCACTACCCCCTGCATCATGCAGGGGCTACACCGATTAGCACACTCGAAGCCTCACGCAGTCCCACAGTCCACGGTTCAACCAAGGCTGAAACCGTCCAGGTTATGCTGCCAGGGTGACGGAAGGAGCCTGAAGTGAGACCGCCGCGGCGTCACTTGCACGAGCCCGAATTATGTCTCTATGTTCGCTCGTCCCACGGGCGTGCCGAGCCAAGAATAGCTGAGCCTTGCCTCGATGTGCACGAGCCGTGTCTTTGCTATTCCATGTCGCCCACAACCTAAGCACGCACGTTTCGACACGGCGCGAAGGCAATGCGCGCGCCGGGCAGCGCACAGGTGCGGCCGGCGAGTCCGCCCTCGTCGCCTCTGCGAGAGCGAGTCGACGACGCGCGCCGTCCGGAAGCGAGCGGGGATGCTGGCGGGCTCTCGAAGCGCACAAAAAGCGACGATGGCTCTGCACCGACACGTTCGCTGACGTCGGGCTCAGTACAGCGCACCGTGAGCTTCAGGGACGTCGGCTCGGCGCTGGGGGAGCGCAGCCGTGGCCGCCAGTACAACTTCGCGATCAAGCTCACAGCCTGCGTGGTGAGCATCCTCTGGAACGTCGCGTCGCCCATCAAGTCGTATATGCTCAGCTTCTACGGATTGCCCGGCGACGATCTCGTGTTCAGCCACAACCTCAACTGGACCATGGAGGTGGACTACCAGTACGCGAGGGCGTTGTACGACATGTCCGGCATCAAGTTCACGGCACGTGAGGGCGAACCGGTGCGGTTCATCAACATGTACACGGACTTTGTGGTCTTCAATCGCGCCAAGAAATGGGCTCACCACCTCGACAACTTCCAGCAAGACCCGTATGTGGGACTTTTCTGCCGCACGAGCCTCGTGCCCAAAGCCGACAAGATTCAGCCAGAGATGGCGGGGTATTGCGTCAAGAAAAGTACATACAACGGCAACAACCTGCTCGAGTCTTCTTCGTGCCGTGTGAACGAAGTCTCGGAGGCCGTCATGTGCCTCAAAGGCATCAACGTGCTCACGCTGCTCAACTACGAGTGGCAGTCGTTCATGGATCCGAACAACACGTACATCCAACAGGGCGCACGCACATACCAGGACCTGGTCTTCCCGGACTTGGACGCTTGTCTCGATCGACGCAAGCTGCTCATCGCGAAGCTCGGGCGTGACGACGCTCTTCATCAACTGACGCAAGAGCTCGCCGCGAACTACTCGCTAGACGCGACGGGCTTCGCGGGCAAGAAGGGCCTGTACGCGGAATACCGGTTTTACGACGGCTTCACGGATCTCTCGGGCAAGCCGTCGGGTGTGCGGTATAGCCGTATGTCGGGGTCGATCCCGGAGCGCACGCAGCCCGTGGAGCCCGATCTGAACGCGCTTGTGCTGGGTCGCGAGCGGCTCTGGTGGCTCGTGGGTGAGACGCCGCAGAACTTTTCTGTCAAAGTCGGGCCGCTCTCGTACTTTGCACCGTACCTGTTCATGGGCATGCACATCAACAGTAGCGCCTCGACTGGTCGCTTTGTCGAGCGGTACACACTGGCCAAGCGCGACACCATCGGCGTGTGTCAGAACTGGGCGCTCGTGCCCACGAGCAACAAGCAGTTCCCGGGCCCGGTGTATGTCGATATCAAGCCGCAAGGCAGCGTGCTCTCGACGTTCGGGTACAAGTACGTCGTCCCACGCGTCATTAAGGACAAGAACGTCACGGACCCGGTGATGCGCACCAGAGTGAGCTCTCGCCTATCGACGCTGTGCCTCACGCGCGACGGCTGCCTCGATCTGTGCAAGCCCGCTAACACGGGTGGGTGGATCACCACATTTGACCGGTCCGGTCGCTGTCAGTCGCGCGAAGTCTCGCAAAGTGTACTGCACCGCCAGGGATTTGTCGACTGGCGCTGCTTCGGCGAGGGCACGGGCAACGACGTGTTCTCGATCAAGATCCTCGAGGCCGTCACGAGCGGAGACAACTCCACCTTCGAGTACGTCCAAGTACCGAACGTCGCCGACCCCGGCGCGATCGTCGCTTGCGTGCTGGGCGGTCGCATCCCGCAGGCAGGCGACGAGCCGTTCCCGAACGTCTTCTTCGACCTCGTGAGCGCCGGTGCCAACACGATCATCACGACGACGTTCAGCCGCGGCACCGAGAAGGTGCTCGTGAACGTGTACACACTCATCTCGCTCGTGGGCTGCTCGGTGTTCTCGTTCTGGGTGCTGCAGAACCTCGTGGTCGCGTTCCGCATGCTCCACGACGTCAAGACCAAGGCGCTGTGCGACAAGCGCACCGCCGCGCAGCTGCTCGACAGCGTGCTCACACTCAACTTCTCCACCGTCTCGCACGGCCGCAACATCCAGCTCTCCAAGGTGATCCTGTGGCTCAATCTGGTCACGTGGTACATCGGCGCCGCCGACAGCCACTGCACCTGGTATGTGCGCGGCGTGGATCTCTGGACGCCGGACTTCCAGCTACAGTCCAACGACTCGCCGTACTACGAGTGCATGCCGGGCGTGTTCGTGGACCACTTGAGCTCGCTGCTGGGCGTGGTGCGCCTCTTCTCGATCTCGTACAACTTCTACAGCCTCACGTGCCAGCACCTGATTCTGCGCGGCGCGACTCGGTACCTCCGGCCGTACGTGTCACCGATCCTGTTCTTCGGGCTGCTGCCGACGCTGCTCGGGTCCGTGGCCATCACGGGAATCAACCACCTGCGGCTCAAGTGGGGGATCCTGAAGATGCTCCACAATCAGTTGTTTCTGGTTCTCCTATGGGTCGTGTACCTGTTTGGCTACCACACGATGCTCCAGAGCAGGACTGTCGGTCGGTTGTACGTGGAGTTTCTGTGCAAGTGCCGACTGTGCGGCAAGCAGAAGATCAAGCACGGTAGCGTCGCCGAAGAGCTCATTGGGCCTTACTACCTCACGGTGCCACAGTTTGTGCGGAACGAAGAGGTCGAGTGGATCCCGATCAGCGTCGCGATGGAGTCAGCGCTGTTCAAGATCGACCACCTGGACATCACGGCTCGGTCGTACTCGATGACCGCGCCGGTCTCGGGAGGCAGCAAGGTCCCCGTCGACGTGCCGCAGTGGGTGCTGGACGACGACGAGTACTTATTCTGCTGACCACTTGGTCTTGCCCGCATAAGAACCTGGCACGACCGAGTTTGCGCATGGTGCGACCCCCCCCCCCCCCCCCCCCCCCCTCTCTGCTTTTACAGACTGACCGGACGATTGAGCCCATTTCCTTTGAATCTGCGGCACGTCTATTCAATTGGATGGGTTGCGTCTTGTGTCTGTGTAAATTTAACCACGCGCGATGTTTTTACCCCCGAGCAGGACGTGGTGCAACCTGATGGCGCCGAGTCTTATGCGCGCGCAGGTGCTTGATGAACATCGAGGAGGTCGACACCTCGTCGACGCGGATATTTCACTTTCCATTCGGAGCCTCAAGACACCAATTCCACCACCATGAACGCCGTCGTCGCACCGGCGGAGACGCCGCCACATGCGCACGCCTGGACGAGACAGGCCGATGCCTGGCCGCGCCGCGCGTGCTGGTTTGCGCTCGCGTTCCTCCACATCACCGCGTGCGCATTCTTTGGACTCTTCACGGTCGTCTACACGCAGCTGAGCGAGCAGGCGTTCGGCAGCAACACGTTCCTGTACGACCTTATCCTGGGCTACCACTATCTACCCGCGATTGGTGGCGTGTTTGCGGCTCTCGGTGTGCTCCATTTGTTGCTATTGACGCGAATGATCCAGGCAAGTGTCTCGCGGCGGCAGCTCACGTTCAAGCTCCCGTCCAGATCGTTCGCAAGCAGCCGAAAGATGTCGGCGCTTCGCTTGGCCGTCGCGACCATCCGAACAAATCCTGTCTCGTTGCGAGTACGACGCTGGGTGAGAAAGGTGCGGCGGTTTGTCGTGTTGCCGATCGAAAAGCTCATCGGACGCCATGGCTGGATCGGCGTGGATGGACCGTATTTCGACCATTTCTTCGTCATGCGTGAGCTCGTACAAGTCGTGCTCCAAACGGTCCAGCTCTACACGATGGCGCGGCTCCTCTCGAAGGTATGGATGCTCCACGTGTACGTGGCCATCGTGTGCGCGAATTGCTGGTCGTCTCAGATCTTACGCATCCTGTCGTCTCGCTCTCGCACGACAAACGTGGCTCCCACGGGCGCTGAGCGCCGGCGCCGACGAATGTACACGCTGCTGATCGACGCATTTCTGGACAACATTACCGCGTTCTTCATGCCGCTCGTGGTGGTGGTGCCGTACGTCGCGGCGTACGACCAGACGCTCCGTTCATTCCCACTGCCAGTGTGGGGCGACGACTTGTGGATCATGCAGGTCACCGCCGACATCCAGCTGCTGTTCGTCGTGAGCTGGACCGACTTCGCGATGAAGCTCGTGTTTGCGCTCTTGGTGCTCGTCTCCACCCACGCCATCCACGACCTGTGCCACGACCAGTTTGATGTTTTGGGAGCAGCTGTGGTGCCACCATTCGTCATTCTCCCCGAAGACCAGAAGGCCGGAGCGATCGAGGTGCGCTCGTCGAACCACTTGACACAGATTCGGACGGTGGTGCACACACTTCTCCTCTCGTGGGGATTTCTCCTCGTCGGAATCCACGCGTACGCTTCGTCGCGAGCGCTCGTTGGAGGATGCCTCATCCCCGTGCGTCCGTGGTTCTACAGCCATGCCTCGTGCGCCGTGTTCCACTACGACTGCCACCTGCGTGGCTCGAGCGGCGTCCGCCTCGACACGCACGAGGCCCTCGCCGAGCTGTCGCCGGGCGCGGCCGTGTACCTGATCTTCCGCCACTGCCGCACACTCGCGATCCCGACCAACATCCAGTCCTTCCATAGCCTCATCGGGATCAAGATCTACAACGCGACGCTCGTCGAGTGGTCAGCGGAGGCTGCGGTGCGCGGCGATATCCATCGCTTGCTCCGCCTGATCACGATGGTGCGCGTCACATTCCCGAACCAGGGAGACGGGCTACCTGACGGCCTCATGCACACAAAGTTTCCGTCTACTATTGCGGATGTCAACATTTGCGTGTCCAATTTGAAGCGGCTGCCGCCGGATCTTGACACCAAGTGGCCGCGCGGCATCTCGTTGCTACTGGAAAAATCCCGCTTCGACACTTTTCCCGAGGTCGTGACCCGAATGGATGTTAGTGCCATTTCACTCAATGGGAATTATCTCACGTCCGTGCCCGTGGAAAAGCTGTTGCTGCCAAGCCGGCGCCTCCGCATCCTGAGTGTCGGTGGGAATCCGCTCGCCGACGTCGGCCACAACGTTTCCAAGATCGTGCTGCCGCCGGCCTTCTACTGGCTCATCATCGACTCGAACCAGCTCCCAGCGCTCCCGCCGTGGCTCGTGAACGATCCGTCCGTGATCACGCGCATGTGGCTGATCGCGAGCGACACGCCTGTGTGCGACGAGATCCAGCGGCAGCGGAGCCAGCTCGCCAGCGGCAGCGCCGCGCTCGCCCTCGGGGGCTTCCACTGGCAGCAGTTCGTGGACTGCACGCCGTACCCGCCACCCATGCGCTCGCTCTTCCGCTTGTTCACCGAGGACGCGCGCAGCAGCCTCGACGCCGCGCGGATCGGCGACGGCGAGCTGGTCGAGCTGCAGTGATTTCCACTTGCACATAGACAAGCCATAACGTAACCCCAACACAACCCACCCTACCGGTTCGAGGTATGTACCGGTATGATACCGGTATTGACGGAGCTGTCACTGAAACGAGTCTCTGTGGCTGACCGGGCATGTCACTCTTGGCGTAGACCTGTTGGACCCACAACGAAGAGCTCCGAGGTCATGCCGGCGTGTAGCTGTCCCCACCGCGCGCGTCTTCGGCGTCGATCGCTGCGTCGTGGACCGTGAGCTTCGTTCGCATTGACCAGACCGTTCGTTTCGCTGGGGCGCTAAACGAGCAGTTCTGGGCCAAATGCGCGTGTACAACCTCTCGTCAGACCTGCAACACGATTGGACCGTTGGCGCCTTTGCCTCGGTCGTGTTGGAGGCGACCAGAGCAAAGAGTGAGTGAGTGAGCGCGCGGGAAGAGTCCTCTTCCGGTTGGCTCGCCACTGAACGTGGCTGTGACTGGTTAGATCTTGAGCCCAAAATACCCAGCAAAGGCTCCTGGCGTCGGCGTGATCAAGCAACATTTCATGGCGTGAGCCACAACCAGCAACCTCTCCGCGCAGCCACGCAAGCGGCTCTGGATGGTCGCGCAGGTGGTGCCCGCAGGCGCGGACGCGCCGCGCATGGCGGATGGGCCTCGGGTCTCCATGATCCCAGCGCTGGCTGCCGCGGTGAGCCGATCGTTCCATCGGAGGACGAAGAAGACCAATCTCCCCGCGTCGTCCGACAGTCTACGCGAGCTCCCACCGGGGATCAGGCGAGACGTGCGAAGAGCACTAGCTGAACGGTGTCCTGCTCGCCGCCTCCATTTCTGGATCAAGTTCTGGACGTACTTGGGTGGCATCGCATGGAACATCGCGTCGCCGATCAGGTCGTACGTGCTCAGCTTTTATGGACTCCCAGGAGACGACCTCGTCGTAGCCCACAAGGTCAACTGGACGACCGAGATCGACTACCAGTACGCACGCGCGCTGTACGACAAATCCGGTGTCAAGTTCACAGCTCCTGAGGGCAAGCCGGTGCGGTTCATCAACATGTATGTGGACTTTGTGGTGTTTAATCGCGCCAACAAGTGGGCGCAGTATCTCGACGACTTCCAGCAAGACCCGTACGTGGGACTCTTCTGCCGCGCGAGTCTTGTGTCGAAAGCCGACAAGATCAAGCCCGACATGGACGATTATTGCTTAAACAAGGGACACTATGCCGGCCACAACTACTTGGAGCAAAAATCGTGCCGAGTAAACGAGGTTTCGGAAGCCGTCATGTGTCTGAAGGGCATCAACGTGACGACATTGCTCAACTACGAATGGCAGTCTTCCTACAACGTTTCGAACCCGTTCATTCGAGAGGGTGCAAGACTCTATCAGGAGGCCATCTTCCCCGACTTGAACGCGTGTCTGGATCGACGAAGGCACCTCGTTGCACTGTTGGGTCGCGATGATGCACTTCACCAACTTACGCGGGAGCTTGCATCCAACTTTTCGCTTGATCCAACAGGCTTCGCTGGGAAGAGGGGCTTGTTCGCTGAGTATCGCTTTTACGACGGCTTCCTCGACTTCACGAAACGGCTTTCCGGTGTGCGGTACAGCCGCATGGACGGATCGCTTCCACAGCGAACCCAGCCCGTGGAGCCCGATCTCAACGCGCTTGTGCTCGGACGGGAGCGATTGTGGTGGCTCGTCGGCGAGACGCCCGAGAATTTTCAGAACCAAGTGCTTTTTCGAGCGCACTATGCTCCGTATTTGTATATCGGCATGCAGATCAACAGCAAGGCGACGAGTGGCCGTTTCGTGGATCGATTCACGCTGGTGAAGGATGGTACTGTGGGTATCTGCCAGAATTGGGCCCTCGTGCCGACGAGCAACAAGGCAATTCCCGATCCGGTGTATACGGATGTGAACCTGAGTCGAAGTCCCTTCACGACCTTCGCTTCAACAATATTTGCGAACCGCGTCGTGGAAGAGAACCACATCTCCGATCTCGGTGAGATGAAAAGCGTGTCGGCTCGGCTCTCGAGTGTGTGCATGGTCCGGGACGGGTGCGCAGACGCATGCTTCCAAGATGGCGTAGACGGATGGCGTTCGACATTCGACCGATCAGGTCGTTGCCAAGCGCGCGCCGTATTACCTGCTGTGACCAAAGGAGATGGTTACGTGGACTGGCGATGCCTCGGGGAGGGCACGGGCATCGATGCAGTCCGACTGAAGCTCTCGGCAAATGCCACCCGCAATGACAACACGACGTTCGAATATCACACGATTCGCAACGTTGCTGACCCAGGTGCTATCGCCGCGTGCATCCTGGGCGGTCGTATCCCTCAAGCCGGCGCGGAGCCGTTCCCAAACGTGTTTTTCGATCTTCTCAACGCGGGAGCAAACACCATTATCACTACAACGCTCAGTCGAGGCACCGAGAAGCTGTTGCTGAACGCCAACGCACTGCTTTCGTTCGTCGGGTGTGCGGTCTTCTCCCTCTGGGTGCTGCGGTACTTTTTCCATACCATTCGGGTGATCACGCGAACAGTCGATATCGTTCGTTGTGACGGCCGCATCGGCCTCCAGCTTCTCGATAGTTTGTTCACGTCCAACGTGTCGACAGTCATCCATGGTCGTAACATTCAGTTGTCGAAGATCATTCTCTGGTTGAACCTCGTCGCATGGTACGTCGGCGCGGCCGACAGCAACTGCACGTGGTGGGTGGACGGCGTTGATGTGTGGACACCAGGGTTCGAGCTCAAGCCCAGTGATTCGCCTTACTACAAGTGCAAACCGGGTGCCTTTCTGGCCCACTCGGGCTCTGTTCTCGGCGTTGTGCGGATCATCTCCATGTCGTACAACTTTTATAGTCTAACGTGCCAGCACTTGATCTTCCGCGGCTCGACACGATACGTTCGACCGTTCGCAACCCACATCGTCGTCTTTGGCATTGTTCCGACAATCTTCGCGTCATCAATTGTCACCGCTTCCAATCACCTGCGACTGCGGATGGGACTGCTCAACTTGATCCACAACCAACTGTTCCTGGTCGTGCTTTGGACGATCTACCTTCTGGCGTATCACGTCCTGCTTCGAAACAAGCGCATCGCACGGCGCTTCGTGGATTTCGTCTGCCGCTGGGGGCTGTGCGGCAAGCAGAAGATCAAGCACGGTAGCGTGGCCGAGACCCTCGTGGGTCCGTACTATTTGACGCTGCCTGAGTACGTGCGCCACGAAGAGGTTGAGTGGATCCCGGTGAGCGTCGCGATGGAGTCTGCCAATTTCCAGCTCGATCACCTGGACATCACGGCGCGCAAGTACTCGCTGACGATCCCCGTCGAAACGGCCACAATAACCACCACCAGCAGTGACAGTAGCAGCAAGCCTTGCGCCGACGTGCCGCCATGGGTGCACGACGACGACGAGTACTTTTTCCAGTAACTCGACCAGCGAAGACCGATGTTCTTGATTTGATACCATGTGCACGGTCATTAGATCGAGTTTCAAGCGAGAATGAGCGGCGCATGATTGACGAGACGTGCGGAGAAAGCACTGAACCGACACAATTGGTGGCTCCATCTCACGGCGGAGATACGCCCTCATCCTTCAATTTATGATTCAGTGACTCTTTCCGCTGCAGAGAAGCCCCAATTCAGCGTTTCTCGAGTGCAAAAAGACCGTCAATTCGTCAATCAGCGCCATCACCGCCCACGACCCGGGCTTTTCTTCCTCATCAATGGCGTCGGCACATCCCTGGCGCGAGACGCTCACGCTGTGTTGCTGCGCTATCCACTTCAAGCTCGCAATCTCGTCGCCACGCTCAATCAAGCTTATGTCGATGCGGGATGACCTCGCGCACACCACGATCGAGCTGTCGATCGCCCGCGTCGGGCGCAACCGCGGTCTCTGGGTGGCGCTTCTCATGACGCTCAAGCTAATCCAGGTCGTGCTCGGTGTGTGATGTCTTTATGTGTGAAGGACTCAACAATAGCGATATTCTCGTGGTTAATGCGGCGCTGGATATGTAGCCCCCAACCAACGTCTGGAACAATTTGTGCTGCGTGGCCATTCGCTGGACACCGTTCGGATTCTCAAGCATCAGCACCAGCAATTCCATGAACGAGTCGCTCGTTGGATTCAAAGGCCAGCAACGTCCCAAGTCGCTCCAGGCGGGTCCTTTTTGGTGCACCCCTTGTTGCTCACGAGTCTGGTGGAATCGTGCGAATGATCCAGGTCGTTGCGTGCGCTACGGAGCCATGACGCCGCCGCTGCGTTCTGCTGTCGTCTTAGGCAAGCGTAAGATCACACCACAGCATGAATGAAACAAGCGATCTATCGCTATCCAGTCAAATGTGTTTTTTTTTTTTTGGCGGGAACGACACTCATCCCATTTGGCGGGAACGACACTCATCTCTCTAAATCAATATATACCCACACACAGAGCCAATACCAAATGAATCAAGTGAAGACGAGTGGCGGGGTTTGTCACACACCAGTTTGTCATCACATCTCCAACGATGAGCGACGCTGCTGCCTCCACGCGGGCGCCCCCGGGCTCACCCGAGGCGCTCGCAGACTGGCGCCGACAGCTCAAGCCGTGGCTCAAGGCGCTGAGGGATGCACACATCCACATGTACCTCCCACCGGTCGCGACGGTCGCCGATCTCGAGGAGCTCTGGCTCCCAGTATTCGCACCGACCGAGCGCCGCAACAACCCGAGTGTGTGGACGCTGCTCATCGAGGCGCTCGAGCTGCTAGAGTTGCTTGCACGCGTGGATCACGCGGTTGGCTGGCGCTTGTTGTTTGAGGCGGCCGGTAGCGCGCACTTGCTGGACTTGTACGGCGCGCAGCTGCTACCCGTTGGCTCGGAGCACGTGCTTCCCCACTTCCTCGTGCACATCGAGGCCGACGACATGCTCGAACGCGGCGACGTGACTGTCCAGAGTTGTATTCGCTTTATCGTCGCGAACGAGCAGACGTCGTCGCCGAAGTTTGGTCGCGCGCGCGAAGCGATGCTGGCGCAGTGGAAGGACCAGCACGACGGACGAGAGTTTGACCGCGACACCGACGGGCGCGTGAAAATCTCGCTGAGCTTTCGTGCACAGATGGACTTTGAAGATGAAGCAGCGACGTTTTACGTATTCACGGAGATCCAGAACATTGCGCTTGCGCACGCGGACTTGTCGCTGCTTGAGCGCATCGATCGTGCTCGTGCAGAAGGTACTGAAGGAGGGGAAGCAGAGGGCGAGGATGAAAGGAGCGATAGCGATGAAGAAGACGAGGGATCTGACGCTGTAGACGAACAAGAGGACCAAGCTGAGGAAGTGGGTGGAGCCTGGGAACGAGATGCAGGAGAGGAAGCAGCGGCTGGTAACCATGAGCCACCTATCATCCCAACGTCGGAAGTCGAGACGGCATCAGATCACCCAGATAAAGAAGCGGAGCCGGGGCAGAGTCGCAACTCCAATCCGCCGCCGCGGGGGCCGTTTTGGATCGACTCGTTTCGGTATGAGCTGATAGAGCACCCGGTCAGTAACGTGCTGCTCTACATGATCAACGAAGCTGCCAAGTCGGGGATGGACATCTCACACTTGAAGCTCTCTACCGTCTTGCACGAGCGTCTCCACCACAGCGTGATCGGTGGGTTCCTGCTGAATCAGTTGGTACCGTGGCGGGGGCGACGGGATAGCCTTGGCATCCGGAACTTGTCGCTCAGCCTGGGCGCGTTCGACGCCGCCGCTGTGCGTGCGTTTTGCACGGCAATCGCGCACAGTCGCAGCTTGCGCGAGTTCCAGTTCGCGGTGGACGATGAACTGGAAGAGTTTCCGACGCGAGCGCATGGAGACGTGTGGTGGCCGTGGCTCGCGTACGCGCTATTTAGCGGCGATGCAGACCACCAGATCCACACTGCCGTGCTGAATGTCGAGTCGCTAGAGGCGAGCCACGTTGATGTTATCCGTCAGGTGCTCACGCACAATGATCCGCTGGCTTTACTCTACGAAAGAGTGCTAAATCAGGAATCAGTCGCTTCATCAGAGGCGGTCCGAGCGACGGCGGCATCACTGAAGCCATCGGCATATCTTCGACTGGGCCATCATCGAGAAGCCGCAAGAGAGGGCCAAGACTCCCCCGGTTTGCGAGTCCGTGAGCCCGGCGTGACGTATCAGGTTGTTCGTGATCGAGCGAATGAAGATTTCATCGAGATTCTGCTCCCAGGCACAGGCGTATGCTGGACGGAGCGGAGCGAAGTGATCGAGCTGCAACATCTCACGCGGCGCGAGCAGCACCCCATCCGAAAGCTGGTCGTGGAGGGTGTGAACGACGAATCGGCTCCTGGGTTGATCGATCTACTTTCGCTCGTTGGTAAACCTCTCGAGGAGCTGACACTCCAGCATATGGAAGGAACGACGACGACTTCCGTGTTTCAAGCTGTTCTGGCTTCGTGCAAGAGCCTCAAGCGCCTCAACATCAGCTCCTGCGTCGTTGAAAGTGTCGATTGGCTATGTGATTTCGAGTGCGCGCTCGAGTCACTTCGGTGGACTGAACTTACCCGGGAGGACGAGCCCTTGTGTGCGCAGTTGTTTGCGCATCTCAGTGACGCGACCACGACTCTTTCGAAGACTCTTCGTGAGCTGCACTTGGGCTTTTGCGCTGGCGCCGGTACCAATCGATTCCTCACAGCATACCGTGAGCTGCTCGATCGCAACCGCCGCCTCGTGCGCTGCGAAGTCTCCAGCTGCTGGCAGAAAAGTCTTCTCAAGCACCGAGAAGCCATCCTGGCGCATCACGGAGAACCGATTTGCATCAAGAAGGCGCCTCTGTCACGTGAGTCGAAGCTCGCGTTCTTGAGCGCAATAACTCCACCGATTCCCGGTACCGAACAACGGAAGCGCGCGCGAGTATCTGCAGATGACCGTGTGCCTGCCTTGTCGGCGAGGACGAAGCTGGATCCACCGGTGCTGCGCACGATCTTGGAGATGGCCGCGGAGTGTGAGCATCGCGTTTGCGGGATTTATTCGTTTGGCGAACGGATACGAGGCCTGGCAGAGGCACTCTCAGAGGAGTAAGCCATGGCGAGTGCACATACGTTTTTTGGCGGGAGGTGCACATCACAATACACTAAACCAGTATATATGCCTCTCAGAAGCCAGATAACATACATTACGTGACGCGCACTTGGCGGGCTTTGCCCAATCCAATCCCATCAGTTCCGAAACAAATCCGTGTCCGCATCGACTATGAGCGACGCTGCCGCCTCCACGCGGACGCCGGCGAGCGCACCGCAGACGCTAGCGGACTGGCGCCGACAGCTCAAGCCGTGGCTCACGGCGCTGCGGCAGGCGCGTCTCCGAGCAGATCTCCCGCCGCTCGCGACGGTCTCCGATATGGAGGAGCTCTGGCTGCACGTCTTCGCACCGACCGAGCGCCGCAACAACCCAAGTGTGTGGACTTTGCTCATCGAGGCGCTTGAGCTCTTGGACTTACTCGCGCGCGTGGACCACGCGGTCGGCTGGCGCTTGCTGTTTGAGGCGACCGGCAGCGCGCACTTGCTGGACTTGTACGGCGCGCAGCTGCTGCCCATAGGCTCGGAGCATGTGCTTCCCCGCTTCCTTGTGCACATTCCGAGTGACGAGCTGCTGGAGGAGACCGAGACCACGATCCAGAGCTGCATTCGCTTCATTGTCGTGAACGAGCAGACGTCGTCGCCCAAGTTCGGGCGTGCCCGCGAGGCGATGCTGATGCAGTGGAAGGACCAGCACGACGGACGAGAGTTTGAGCGCGACACCGACGGGCGCGTGAAGATCTCACTCAACTTTAGGGCAAGCATGGACTTTGAAGACGAAGGCGAGACGGGCTTCGTATTCTCGCAGATCCAGAACGTCGCATTCGCGCACGCGGACCTGTCGCTGCTCGAGCGTGTCGACCGCTCTGCGTTGGAAGGAGACGACGAGGCGGATGACAATGGTCACGATGGAGGTGAGGGAGATGACGACGAAGCAAATGAAGATGATAACCACGATGGCTCTGCAGATGAAGGAGTCGGCGATGACGCTGGTGAGGAAGAATTGGGGAGCGAAGAAGACGAGGAACAGGACACCGAGGGCCACGTAGGTCCCGTGCTGGATGCGGAAACCGCGACGGAGACCGAGGCAACGGAGGAAGATGAGTCTGAGGTAATTCAGCTGCGCAACCCAAATCCGCCGCCACGTGGACCGTTCGTGATCGAGTCGTTCCAGTATGAGCTGATGGACCACGCGGTCAGCAACATCCTGCTCTACATGATCAACGAAGCCGGCAAGTCGGGGATGGTCATGTCCCACTTGAAGCTGTCTACGCTGTGGCACGAGCGTCTCCACCACAGCGTGATCGGTGGGTTCTTGCTGAATCAGTTGGTACCGTGGCGGGGACGACGGGATAGCTTGGGCATCAGCCATTTGACCATCGACGAGGGCGGATTTGATGCCGCCGGCGTGCGAGCGCTTTGTACAGTGATCGCGCATAGCCGCAGCTTGCGCGAGTTCCAGTTCCGAGGGGACGCAGTAGTCGAAGATAATCCGATTCGAGCGGGTGGAGATGTGTGGTGGCCGTGGCTCACATACGCACTCTTCAGCGGCGACGCGGATCACCAGATCGACAGTGCGTGGCTGAACGTTGAGTCGCTGGAGACAAGCCACGTGGATGTCATGCGTCAAGTGCTGACGCATAACGATCCGCTCGCTTTCCTCTTTGAGCGGGTGCTAAACCAAACATCGTCCGGCCCCGCACATGAAGGGACCTACGCGATGGCTGCCTCGTTGAACCCGGAAGCTTTTCTTCGCCTAGGCCATTACCGCGTGACCACAAGGGAGGGTGAAGACGCCCCTGGCGTGCGAGTCCGCGAGCCCGGCGTGACGTACCAGATTGTTCGGAACCGCCCCACTGAAGATTTTATCGAGATTCTACTCCCTGGCACAGGCGTATGCTGGACGGAGCGCCGCGAAGTGATCGAACTGCATGCTCTGACGCGACGCGAACGGCACCCCATTCGAAAGCTCGCGATCGAAAACGTCAATGATGACACGGCGCCAGGCGTGATTGGGCTCCTATCGCTTGTGGGTGAGCCGCTTGAAGAGCTGGCACTTCACAACATGGAGGGTACGATGACGACCGACGTGTTTCAAGCGATTCGTGCGTCGTGTAAGAACCTCAAGCGTCTCAACATCAACTTTGGTGTCATCGAAACCCTTGATTGGCTGTGCGGCTCCGAGTGTGCCCTTGAGTCGCTTGTTTTGACTGGCATCTTGTTGGAAGATGATTCCAGTTGGTCTCGATTGTTCTCGCATCTGAGCGATTCGACCACCAGTCTTGCGAGAGCACTTCGTGAGTTCCATTTGGGGTTGACGATCTCGAGCATACCAAGCTGTGCGGCCCAGGACCGAATCCTCTCCATGCTAGGAGACATGCTCGACAAGAACCACCGCCTCGTGCGGTGCGAAGTCTCCCGTTGCGTTAAGAACGAGTATGCGAAGCACAAGAAGCGCATCATGGCACATCACGGCGAGGCGATCTGCGTTGAGAAGGCACCTCTTGCGCCTGCGGCAAAGTTGGCATTTTTGAGTGCAACTACTCCAGTTTCTTCGATCGCATCACACGACGAGAATCGCAAGCGAGCCAAAGTGAAGGTGGACGCGGCGCCTTCCCACATCTCTGCGAGGGCGAAGCTGGATCCTCCGGTGCTGCGCTCGATCATGGACATGGCTGCCGAGACGGAGCGCCGCGTGTGCGGCATTTCCTGCTCTAACGATGAGACACAGCTCGAGGACGACTAGCTCAAGTGACTGTACAGTATGCAGCCCAGCATACTCAGTGTAGTTGCTGATGAGATGGTGCTTGGAACCGAGTGCAAGCCAGGACTTTTCATTTGGATTTCGTCTCAGGTAGCTATATACTGAATTAACACTATCATGTACTATTTTTGAAACAGCTACATATGCTAATGCAGTACATAATTTGAATATGTGTTTGTGACACGCGTCGCTTTTTGCGACCACTCATCCACTTTCTCTCTCCCCCCATCAAGCGCACAAAATTGTGCTGTGAAGCTGTTCATCACAAAGTCACAAATATGGAAAGCGCGGGAACCACGCGGCCCCGCGATGACGGCGACGACACCAGCAGCCTCGGCGGCGGCGGCGGCGGATCCGTGAGCGGCTCGGGGCGGCCCAGCAAGCGGCCGCGCGGCCTGGGCAGCGGCGGCCGCGGCGCCGGGTACTCGCCGCCCGAAGTGTCGTTCTTCTTGTCGCTGCTGGAGGAGCACTTGCCCGTGTCCAACAAGGAGTGGAAGGCCGTCGTGCGGCTCCACAACGCGCAGTTCCCGAGCCTGAAGCGCACGCCCAACTCGCTGCGGCGCAAGTTCTCGTCGCTGTGCCGGCTCGCGTCAGGGGGCTCTGATGAGCTCCAGCTCCCGCCCGAGGCGCGGCGCGCGGTCCACGCCAAGCGCCGCATGAAGAACCGCGGGGACGTACCCGAGGACGACGACGACCTGCCGGATTCCGACGACGACGATGGCGAGAACGACGATGATTCCCACAACGGAAGCAACCAGCCGCGCCGGGAGAGCACAGGCGATGGCGTTTCGATGCAGAGCACTGCTGCTCCTGCTGCTATGGGCCAACCACCAGCAACGTTGCCGACATCGGCGTCGGCGCCACTGCAGTCGGCGTCCACCCGGTATTACTCGAATGGGCAGGCTGCTGCCGCTGCCGCTGCCGCCAGGTCGGTGCCTACCCCGACGCAGAGTCAGGGCCACAGTGCCGAGTCGCGTACGCAAACCATGTACGAGCGCGTCTCGGAATTCGTGAGCAACCAGCGAGTCGGCGCCGCGAACGTGAGCCCCTCGCAGGCCGATCTGATGGAGCTTATTAAGCTACAGCTTCTTCAAAACGTCGAGGACGATCGCTGCCGTCGCCAGGAAGAGGCCGAGCGCCGCGAAGAAGAGCGGCGCTATCGCGAGGAAGAGCGCGCGAGCCGCGAAGAGTTCCGCCGCCGGTACGAGGAAGAGCGAGCGCGCCGCGAGCAGGACCTGCGCCGCTGGGAGCAAGAGCGCGAGGAGTCGCGCCGCCGCCACGAAGAGTTCATGCAGGTCATTCTCTCGCTACTCAACAAGAAGTAAATACCGTCCCTCCACGTACAGTAGCAGTCTCCACACCACCATGCTCATTGTCATCTCCCTCGTCCACCATGCGGGGTTCAACTTGGCCACTATCTTCTGGAGTCATTGTGTCGGGGGATAATCGGTTTTTGTGGAGAACTGTTTCCGTTCGCAGGTGGTGGCAGCAGCCAACGTCCCACACATTCTCCCGGAAGTGACGATAGGCACATGGTACGGTCCCATCTTGAAGTGGCTGCGGAAATGGAAAGAACCTCCCCTTGGTTTGCCGACGGCAACAGTTCCCCCCAACTGACTCATTGAGGCGGCGGTGACGATGCAGGCGCTCGAGGACGACGGACGCCGCGTGCTCAAGCGGCAGCGCGCGTGCGCCGACCAGATCAACCACCAGCTGGACCTGCTGCTCACGGAGGTGGAGACGGCCAAGGCGCAGCTCGTGGAGAAGCGCGACGAGTACATGCGCAAGCGCCAGCGCTCGCAGGCGGCCGAGGAGAGCGCCGGGAGCGCGAGCGGCGAGCGCTCCGAGACGCGCGAGAGCGAGAACCACGCCGACTCGGCCAATACTACTGCCGTGACGACCAGCAACGCGTTGCGTGATGTGGAGAAAGGAGACGATGAGATGGAGCACATTGTGCAAGAGTTCATCGAGCGCGTGAAGATGCTCAACTTGGACAAGGCCGCTGCGGACGAACTCAAGAGCCTCCATGTCGCGCTCGCGAAGTACGGCAAGCAAATCGACAAGGTACGCGTAAATCTAAAGCCTTGTGAGGCCCACACGGGTTGTACCTACGTTTGGATTGATGGATCCTGGCTTTGTAGCTATCGAGTGGCGACATCACCAAGATCTGTCGGTCAAAAGAACCAGACCACCAAGCTGTGTGCCAACTCATCGCCGAGTATCTGTATCATGATGGTCAAATCGCAGCTGCGGATGCGTTATGTGCAGTGAGTAGCTGTTGATGCACTGGAATCGAGGGGAATCGCGACGTGAAAACTGACGAACGGCACCTCTATGCGCCCATTTTGTGTAGGAGGCTGGAATCGAGCTGCCGAGCAACTATCGGTCGTGCTTTGTTGAGCTTTTCCAAATGACAGACGCGCTGAAGGAGAAGAACATGGTCCCCGCTCTCGAGTGAGTCCCTGTCACTCGCCTCGTTGCTGAATTTTTGCTCAAAGTGGTGTTCTTGTTGGGGCGGATTGCAGATGGTCACGTAAGCACCGTGACCAGTTGCAACTTCTTCATATCGATATCGAGTTCGAGCTCGTCAGGCTGAAGTATCTGGACGTGCTCGAGAGTTGCTCCGACGTCATGGATGCAGTGAAGCTTGCAACGGAAGAGCTGTCCCCTTTTCATACGACACACAAAACGGGTACGATTGTTTAGTCTTTGCACGTATGGGAAGGATGCTGACACGTTGAGTTTCAGAATTCGGTCGGCTGATGGCCTGCGTCATCTACAAAAACAACTTCGGCCAGTCCCCTTACAAGGATCTGTTTGATCCCAATCGCTGGGACCACATCCGGGAGGGCGTGGTTCGAGCCTGTTGCCGTCTGAATAATGTGCCCCATCGAGCATACCTCGATACATGGTACGACATTCGACACGCTACTGCTTGGACTCATAACTCACGGTTATTTGTAGTCTTTCCGCAGGGGTGACAGCACTTCCAGCAATGCGGAAGCTTGTGAATGTCATGGACAGCAAGCTTGCGAATTGGGACTCTATGGAAGAACTCCCCGTTGAGATCCCAGTTGCAAACGAGCACCGCTTCCATACGGTGTTTTCGTGCCCTGTGTCAAAGGAAGAGAGCACGCCATCCAACCCACCGATGCTGCTCAAGTGCGGGCACGTGATATGCAAATCATGCGTGAAGAAGATCTCATTCAACATGACCAGGTACGGTGGCATTAGAATAGCGATCTTGCTGTCGGAACGCATGCGACTGAAGATTTGCTTTCTGGTGGCAATTGTAGGCGCTTTAAGTGCCCAACGTGCCCCATGGAGCAAACCGAGAGCGAAACTCGCGAACTTTTCTTTTGATTGTTGAATGATCATCCTTGAACTCAGGATTTCTCCTTCTACCCTGGGACTAAATCTCTAGATATGTCGCCTTAATCTGACTGTGTCAACTGTACTTCGTCGTCGAACATGTCGATCACCTTTATGTGTTGGCTGGGATGAGACTCGTAGAGTGCCGGAGAACGACGCCGCAATGGCAAGTACTCTGAGTCGTAGCGGAGACGGCGCTTGTGATGCATCCCATTCACTTGCGGTCCTCGCGTCTCTCGACGCACGTCATCAATAGTTTCATGCAGCTCTTCGATCAAGTCCTTTAGCTGCTGGACTTCCTCCCGCAGCACCTCGATGTCTTCTTGCTGTTCCGTCACGAGAAGCGCCATATTGCGAGCCATCGTCTTCGTCTGCACTTGCTCTCTCACACGCCTGCCGAACTTCGCCGTATAGTTGGAGTTGTTCTCAATCGACTCGACCATCTTGTTGGCGAACTCGGCGTAGTCGTGGGATTCATCATCGGCTGACTGGTCGGACATGTTCTCCACGGCCTTACTATGCCGCAACGAGTTCTTGTGCCGATTCCATGCTGCGAGCCCGAATCGACCCTTCGACCGCAACGTAATATCGCAACTTACCGGCGTTGTCAGCATGAACAGAGCGGAAAACCACCTATCAACTCCTCCTATAACCGTACCACCGACAGCGCACCCACGCGCCGCCCTCGAGGTCCAGCTCCGCGATCTCCACGTCCACGATCGCGCAGAGTTCGTAGTCGTACAGCGTCACCGGCCATCGCGCGCGGCTCATCTCGTTTTCCTCTCGTCGTGTCGGAATCGAACTCGTTTCCCTTTTGCCGTGTGGGCGAAATTCCCCGCCACAAAAGAGTGATGGTCACGGAAACTTCTCACTTCAAGGAGGTGGAAAACCCTTGCTATGTGGTAAGTGTATCGTGTAATAGAGGGTGAGCTATGTGACGCTTCGTTGGGGCAGCTCTCCCCAAGCACAAGAAGCGCGGGCTCCATGGCGAGCGACATTGACCTCAGCATCGCGCAGGTGGAGGCCGAACTACGGGCGGCGGAGGCCTATCTCACGACTGCGTCTCGCTCGGCACGTCGCGAGGCGGTGGCGGGTGGCGCTCTGCGACAAGAGGCGTCGCCGTACGAGCGCATGCGGGAGCCGCGTGCCGAGGGCGAAGCCGCGTTCTTGAAGAGGCCAGCGCGAGCCAGGGCCACGATTCCAGTACGTTAAGGGGCTGATCACTGTTTTTCTTAGGAAGGGGGAGGTCTATATCGAACTGATGAGGGGGATCGCGCTGTAGGAAGAGCGGCGGCGCGAGATACTCGCGAAACTGTCCTCGGAACGGCAGGCGGCGGTGCGTGGTAATCTGCCCGTCGCAACGACGAGTGTGAGAAACGCGACATCGCTAGTGCAACGTCCAGGGGAAGATGTACATGGAGAACTAGCTGACGGCGGGCACACCATGTCCACCTACGCGGATATCGCGGATGGTGACGATCCATACGAAGATGGGGAGTCAGACCTGGACGGACTGAATCGCACACAAGTATACTACCATGATGACGCTCATTTGCGTGAGGATGCTGAAGATAAAGACGAAGACGACATTTTCGACGAAGACGATGACGGAGAGGTGTTCTATGCGTCTGACGTGATTGGAAAGTCCATCCACGAGCCTGTCCAGCCGAGAACAGCGCTCGATTTGTTCAGTGGCGATCCTGGTGAAGATTATGAGGAGAAGAAATCAGATCATGAGAGGCGAGTTGCTTCGCATGACTATGGCAATGACGAGCTCTCAGAAACAGTACCAACAAACTACCGGTGGGAAGTACAAGGGTATGACCTGGATGAAAGCAACGAGGGACTCGAGCCAACAGCCACGTCAATCTTCTCAAAAGTTCTTGCGCGGCGAGACGAATGGTACAAAGAAGCCGACATGCACATTTCGCAATTGCTCTCGCCGACTTCGCTACGACTGGGAACCACTGCCGAAGGTGCGGTTCATATTTCTAGCTCGGGTGGCGCTGTTGAAGACGCTATTGGGCGGCAAGAAGAGGAACACGATCAAGCTCCAGACGTTGTGGACGAGCAATTGACTGTCTACCCCCAAGAGCACGTCGATTCGCTTTCTGGTGGAGACGATCACATCTTGCACAGGAATCTGACAGCACACGAATCAAGATTAGAGACTCTATCCCAACCAAGAACACACGTGTTTGTGGCACGTGAGAGACAACGTCTTCTCAACGAAATGCAGGCTCTAAAAGAATGCACATTTCAGCCCGCAGTGCGAAGTTCAGCGAAGCCAACGAAAACAGCCCCTAAGAATTCGCTCACCGATCACACTGGGGCGCGACAAACCAAGTCGGTTCGATTTGACACGAGCAGGGATGATTCTGGAGGCGCTTTCCCATGGCTCACGCTAAGCCCACGGAAAGGAGGCATATCTCGAAAACCTCGCAAGAGAAGTCAAGCTTTGATCGATCGTCTAAATCTTGACGTCACTGCAAAGTACGAAGCTCGGCAGCGGCTTCGAGAAATGCTTGAGGCGGAGAAGATGCGCGAGTGCACTTTTCAGCCGAAAATCAACCCGGTTTCAAAACGGCTGCTCAGTCGCACAGACTACAAGCCTATTCATGAGCGCGCTGTTGAGATCCAGCGTGAAAAGGTAAGCTGTTATGTCTACATACGGTGTGCCATTATCATGATCACTTATGATTTCTATGATGCGAGCCAGGTCGAATATATTCAGCGGATCCGTGAAGAACTTGCCTACGAGGAGGGTGCCTTCACGTTCACGCCACAGATAAATCCACGGAGCCGACAAATTGCAGAAGCGGTGTTGACGGAAAAGCAAGTGTCAAAGATACGAGCAAATGCTCAGGCCATCGGCATAAATGATGAGCGACAACTGAAGGCTATGATAAGACCTCCGGTCGTGACGGACCGGCTCGTAGAAGATGCAGAGCATCTTGCGGAAAAGCGCGTGGCGGCTCAAGAGTATTACGATACTTTAGAAGAAAAGGCATTCGTGCCCACTGTCAGCGAGACTAGTAATCGCCTTGTTCTGGAACGACCAGAGTTCAAGCTCGACTTCGTCTCCCGCCAGGAATATTTCCGTATGGTCGAACAAGAAAAACTCGAGGCACTCGAAGACGTTGTGAACCACGAACAAGAACTCACGTTTCGACCCAACATCGGAAACGCGGAGAAAGTTTTGCGAGAGATGCGGCCTGGCCTTGTTCAGGAGACGGCTCAGCAGCGCCTTGATCGCCTGATCTACCACGAGCCTCGTCTCAACGAGATGAGAAAGCAACGACTCCGCGAAGAAGCCCATGCAAAACTTTCCTTTAAACCCGAAATCAATTCTGTATCGAAAGCTCTGGCTGAGAAGGCAAAGGCAGAAGTCATGTCGAAGTCCACTCGTCGCCACGAGCTCCAGCGTTACTTTGCCGGCAAGCATTTCCGATCTCGCGTCGCCAAAGAGCTAGAGCAGGCAGAAAAGGCTGAGTGCACTTTCCGCCCGCAGCTGATAGCACGTCCAAAAGTAAAGAGCAGCAGCACGTCGAAACTTCAAGTGAAGGAGCGGCATGAAAGTGGCAAGTCGGTTTGGCGATCAGACACGATTCTCCACACAATCGAGACCCAACGTCAGCAACGGGCTGAAACGCTGGAGGCCAAGCGTAACGCGCTCGAGCTAAAAGAGCTTGAGAACTGCACATTCCAACCAAACACCCACCGTCCTCCACGCCGAGCGCATAGCGACACAGACAAACGTGCAGAGGTGCGTGGAGTTGATCACAAATTATCACACATGAGACTCATCCTTGTGGCTGTTTGAAACCTCAGAAGCCCGTCGTTGTGCGTGGCCTCGGACGTTTTTTGGAGCTGAAAGAGCGTGCGAAACGGCAGGAAGAGGAGCGAAGGCAGCGCGAAGAGAAGGTATTCAATCCGAACCATGCGTACGAGCCTCGGTCCTATACTGTTCCCAAGCCTTTCAAGCTGTCGGAATCCAGCAAGGACTCGATTCGCCGCCGACTCAAGCTACGAGAAGAGATGCGCGCAAAAGAGCGATCAACGTGCACGTTTGCCCCACGCACGCTTGAAGCCCAGCAACGTCAGGTTCTGCGCGCGATGCTCAAGGACTAGGTAATCAGATGACGGCTCGCCCGTTCGCCACAAAAACTCTGGGTGCAAGGTGCTATCCCTTGCCCTCGAATCAAAGCCGCTGCACACCTCTCAGCTCTTTGACACACGTAGCGTACACGCGTCGCGTTCGGGCGGCCTACGCGGAGAGCGCGTTCGCTCCTTCTGGGCAAGTTGAAGTGAAGCGTTCAGGTTACGCGAAACGGTACCACAATATGGGTACACCATAACCAGGTACGGTGGACGAGCAGCTCACCAACACACAAGAATGGACCGACAAGGAAGTACGCGATGGCGCATGCTGCTGGCGCCGTGGCGCGACGCCGCCGAGTCGCTGGGGCAGCTTCTCCGCGCGCCGACGCAGTGTGACGCGCCCGCGCGCGGCGGCCTCGCGTGGCTGCTGTGGGACGTCCCTCAAGACGACAGCGACGGCGGCGGCGGCACGGGCTTTGACGGCGACGAAGAAGCGCTGCAGCAGCAGCTCGAGCTCATGGAGCTGCTCGATCTGCTCGCGCGCGTGGACCGCGCGGTGTTCGAGGAGTTTGTTCTCGCCGTGTGTGGAGGCACGGAGGGCGCGCAGCTTCTTCACCACACGCGCAGCGACGAGGACGACGCGGTGCGCAACTTCCGGTTCGCGTACCAGATTGAGATCAAGTCCCCCGCGGCGCTGTCGTCGTCGCCTGTAATGCAGCGTCTGGTGATGGGTTTCAGCGCAGTGGAGATGTCGACGGCGTTCAAGGAAGTGAGGCAAGCGCTGTTCCAAGCTATCGAGAAAGAAACAGGCGAGCCTTTCGGGCGGCTCGAGCACCCTATTTCAGTTCGACTGGACTGTGCGCAGAGACCCCAGTGCGACACCTCGTGGTTGACTGCGCTCGCACAATTCGCAGCACTTCAAGCCTTGATAGTTCGCGAGAGTGAAGAGCTGGGTGAAGACTCCAAGGTGTCAGCGCTTCGAGTGGAATATATGCGCATCAGCTTGGTCAACGAGCCTGGGCCGGCGACCTTGATTCTGACTTCGCTCGCTCGCATTGTGCGGCTCGGGATCGAGATCTCGTACCTGCGGGTCTCAACAATCTACTTGTCTACAGTGGATCCAGTGACTGTGACGCAGACTCTACACGAGCTCTTCGCACCATCTCAAAACCCAGCGATTCGGCACGTCAAGTCTGACCTGGGAGGGCCCCTCAGAGGCGTTCGCCATCTCGAGATCGACTTACTCATGGAATATTGGTCGTTCCGCCGCATCTGCTCAGCAGTCGGACACAGCCGTACGTTGCGCAGTATCACATTGCCTAGAAACAGTATGACAGTGCACGACCTCATCGATATCGATTCCAAGGATGACCACCTCACCCTGCGAGCACAGTGGCTCGGCTTCGCATTGTTCAGCGCGTATGCCACGCATTCGATCGAGACACTGCACTTCTCGGATGATCTCTTCATGGTTGCATGTGCACCCAGAATCGCGCGCGTAGTGCACGACGACTTTCCAGCCACCTATCTAGACGTGGCGTTCGACAACTCGACAGATAACACGTTCGTGGACATACCACACCGAGCCCAAGTTTGGCTTCGTCGACCTGGCGAGGGATCAACGTCAAGCTCATCTACCAATACCTTATGGATGCGCTTTCATCAAGGCCTCAAGCGAGTCCAAGTTATCGGCTACGACTCCGGAATCCAGACAGAGTGGCTCACAGTGTTCTTACCCGGGTGGGGGGAAGCGTGGGTCGACGCTGCCGCCATCCAGGGTCATAAGGTCGAGCCATTCCCCAGTCTCGACGATTCCAGGTGCATACGACGGGTTGTTATCATCAGCACGCACGACTCCAATACCCACGTGATGATGAAAATGCTCGAGTTCGTACGGTCGAAGTCCGTCGAAATAGATATTGACGCTTTGGGTGGTGAGATCTCCGTTGAGACTCTCACAACGCTAGTGACTGCGTTTCCAACGTTAGCCGTATTGCGACTCAGTAACGTGACTCTGCAAAGTATCAGCCCGATCTTCAATGGCTACAAGACCGGAACCAGTCGCTTTGAGAGTCTTGCGCTACGAAGTGTAACCCTCCCTGAAGGAGAATTCCAAGAGCTCATGATGCTAAAGCTGGCGAACAAGCTTGACCCATGTTGGGACTACCTCCGCAAACTCTCGGTTTACAACGTCAGCGAACAGCCAGCCGATGGTGAAAGGCGACACCTGCACGAAGAATGCGCAAGGCTCCTTCAACTGTGCCCTCAACTACCCGATCTGCATATCTTCGTCGATGACCGCCACTTTGGGCGTATGTTTGCAGAGGTCGACAGATTCAATGCTCTACATGGGCACCCCACAACTCTGCGCAAGGCGCCACTCGATTTGTCGAGCAAAATGGCTCTTCTGAGTGTGCTGCGACGATCGACATCCTCTGCCTCTCATGCGTTGGCGAGCGACATAATCGCAAACATCTTCACGTTTGCTGCCTCGACGTTTGTGCGGCGGTGTGCGGTCCAACGGCGAACTCGAACCAATACGGTCGATATCCACGCGTACTAATAAGCAGCCCCCAGCACGTGTCGGTCGCGTCGTGCCCCTTTGATGAACACGCTCACAATGCCGGCGTTGGCTCTGAAGTGCCTATCAGTGGGAATAACCGCACAAAGTATTTGAGGGCAATCCGTTCTTGCTTCCCGCCTGGTCAACAGGAATGCTACAGTAAATCCAGTACAGTAGAGCTGACACAACGGACTTATTGCGCATGGTGGACTTCCGTTCGTCCCCATCGTCTCCATCTGTGTGCAAGGAACAGTCTCCAAAGCGCATTCCAGAGCTCCTGGTGCTGCCCAGCGTTGTCATCGTTGATCTAACGTGTTGGCGAGTTGTCTCTGTTGAGCTTTACTGCTTAGGGTACCGGATATCCTAGCAAGCTTTTTCTGTGGACGTCCCCTCGCGATCAGCCATGTGCTTCACATGGTGCACTGTGCGTCTGCCGCAGCACCACACCGTGTGACCTTCGCACCGAGAAGGGTCACACGTCGCCGATGACGAGCGCCCAGCCGTATCTCTGGGCTGGCCTGCGATAGTTAATATGACCACTTCTCCTTCCTGGTCACATGAACAGCGAGATCGCCCGAGAGGAACCCGTGAGACGTGATACGGCCTCCGAATGACGCGGCACAGCAAGTGTACCCATCTGGTCTCCACGCTGTTTCTCCCGTGAAGTGCCTGCTCTCTGTCCTCCCTCGCGACCCTCCGTCTCTTACAGTGTACGACGCCCATGCCTTTGGGCAGCCACCCTGCTGACCGCCACGACCGCCAGGAAGGCGGCGTCTCGCTCCTCATTCCGGAATCTCCGCTTACCCTCCCAAGCTCCTTCTCCAGTCCCAAGCACCATGGCCTTCACAACCACCAAGATCTCAATGGCGACGCTCGCTGCCGCGGCTATCCTGGCCACCTCGGTGGACGCGCACCAGAAGATCATCACGCCCGAGCCGACGTTCACGGCCGACAAGCAGACCAGCTACAACCCGATCGCGTTCCTCGAGAACCAAGGCTACAAGACCAACGCCGACCTGCTCGGCTACCTCAAGAACTCGGGCGCCAAGACGCTGCGCGCGTTCCTGGACGACACGACCAAGTACAAGGTCGAATCGGCCGGCGCCACGTTCGACTGCGGCTACACGGACCCCAAGGGCACGCGCCGCGCGATCCCGGCGAACGGCATGATGCGCTCGACCGGGTACACCCACGAGGGCCCGTGCGAGATCTGGATCGACAACACGCTCGTGAAGAAGGGCGACAACTGCCACACGGAGATCGGCAGCGGCATCACGAGCTACAAGATCGACTGGAGCTCGTGCAAGGGCGACTGCATGCTGCGCTGGT
Source organism: Pythium rhizo-oryzae (assembly GCA_027475725.1). NCBI lineage: Eukaryota > Oomycota > Peronosporomycetes > Pythiales > Pythiaceae > Pythium > Pythium rhizo-oryzae. Next base: position 66,957 of record JAMFLL010000062.1, read on the forward strand.
ACTGGTTCGGCAACCGTCCGATCGGCAGCAAGTACTCGTGGCAGGTGTACAAGGAGTGCGTGCCGATCACGGCCTCGGCCTCGGCGACCAAGTCGCGCGACATCAACGGCACCGCGGACGCCACTGGAAGCTCGGACGAGTACGACGACAACGACGACAACGAGGACGCTGCCGCCTCGAGCCCCGCCGCGACGGCGCCGAAGGACGCCAGCAAGTGCAAGGCCAAGCGGGCGTAGGTCACGCGAGCGAAACGCCTCGCTGACGGCAGCGGCGTCGCCTCGCGGCTTTTTTTCCATGTCTAAGGTTTCATAAACATGATTTTTGTATCGCGTTTCCTAATCACTGTTATCAACGATTCGAAATCAAGTTTTGAGCCTGATCTTTTATAGCCAATCGAACTCATCAATTGGAGTTTGTTTCTGCCAATGAGACCTTTGTAGCTCTTCGCATGGTCTCTCCAAGAGCATTTTCCACCTTCGCGAGAACATGGCGGAACGTGCTCTGAGCGCGGCGCCGCCGCGCGACGGCGTCGTGCGCGAGCTGCTCGATGCCCGGCGCGAGAAGCTCGTGCGGACCAACGTCGGACATCTCCACCACGCCGTGAGCGACGAAGGCGACGGCTGCGTGGACGCGCACGGCGTGCTCTGGTTCCGCTGGATGCCGCACACCCAAAGCGACTTGGTCGCGCAGCTCGAGTTGCTGTCGCTGCTGGCGGCGCTTCGTGGCGGCAACGTCACGGCATTCGAATCGGCCCTAGGCGGCATTAGTGATCCATACACGCAGTACTTTCTCGAGTTCCGCGCGCGGTACGAGCGCACGTACTCGATGGGCGTGTACATCAAGATCCACGACGACAAGATGCTCGCGATGGTGGAAGCCGCGCTGCTAAGCGACAAGGAGTGCAGGAACCAGTCGCAGTACGTGGCGCTCAAGTCGCTGTTTCTCGGCAAGTGTGAGGATCTGAAGCGCGTCCCGATCTGGATCGAGTTTGAGCCACGTGGCGTCGTGGCCAAGAAGGTGATTGCGTGGGCGCTGTCCGTGGTGGAGAACTTGAATGCTCGAGCGTCAAACGATGTACGTATCGGTGCGTCGTTTGAACTCGCGGCTGTTCATTTTGATGTCGACGATAGCGCGCCGTTGGATGTGGAGAGCATGGCCCAGCTCGCATCATTGACGGAAGCAGGCGTTCGCCTCCCACGTTTCCAGTTTGGCGCCCCGTTCAGCACCGCGCGAACTCCCGACGTGGTGGCCCAGACCGTGCGGACGCTCCACGCGCTTCTCGGTCCGCATTGCGTGGAGGATGATGCTGACGACAGTCTTTCACGTCTCGAGCACCTCGAAGTGATGGTCCCGATGTCGGCGTCGCTAGCAGTTGCGGCCTGCTCGACCATCGTCCAGAGCAAGACGATTCGGTCCCTGCTGATTGACCACGACATGGCCAGACGCATGGGCCGCGAGCAGTTTCCGATGGATCGGTGCTGGCGGTGGCTCGCCTACGCTCTCTTTAGTCGCGACGCGACCCACAACGTCGAGAAGCTTGAAGTGACGGCCGAAATTTTGGGCGAGTTTGACGCCGACATTATTCGAGAGGTTCTGGACATGGAAGATCCGCTGCTTGCTCTTGTCGATCCACGATCAGGAATCGAGGTTCCTTTGAAGAACGCATTGATGAACATCCCAAGCGGCACCGAGATCTCGCTCGTCTACGACTACACACGGGCGCGGAAAGACATCGCCACGTTCTCGACGTCGAGCGCTCTCGTTGGTTTGCGTGTGCTGCAGAACGACACCGCGACTGGCTGGGTCAGCTTTGTTCTGCCAGGGTGGGGAGAAGCTCGTGTCCAGCGTGAGTTTGTATGCCTCCAAGATCGTTGTGAAACGACACAGGAGAGTCCACATGTGCCCCAGAGTGGTATTACTCACCTCCGACTGAACTATATCACAAGCGCCGAAGACGTCGATGCTGTGTGCTCTTTCTTGGATGTGATTGGACCGTTTGTTCTTCGGCTTGACATCCACGAGATCGACATCGACGCGGAGGAGACGGCGGATGCTATCGTGTCATTCGCTCGGCGCTGTCCGCGCCTCGAGATGCTCGATCTGTTCGCAGTGAAGATGGATACCATCCGACCGCTTGTAGACGCGTACGAGAACGGCGACTACGCGATCAAGAAGTTCAAATTTCGCCAGCTTGATGTAGAAGACATGGGAAGCATGCACGAGTTCTTTGATACGCTCGCTGATCCGAGCCATGCCATGACAGCCTGCCTGCGTGAGATCTCTTTTCATGTGTTTGAGCGAACTATTCAAGACCCGTCTCGCGGATCCATTTTCTCCTCGTGCGTGAAGATGCTGGCGGAGAACAATCAACTCGAGGTTTGCCGAGCGATCACGATGTCCAAGTGGCGGCATACCCAGTTCTCGAACACGTTCAAAGAGTTTGATGACAAGCCGCTCCCTGCGCGGAAAGGACCGTTGCAGTTGCGAAGTAAGCTTGCGTTTCTCAGTGTCGTCATGGGCTCGCCAGTGATTGAGACGTCCGAGCAGATGGGCATGCGTGCGCTGTATCGGGTGGACACTAACGTGTTGCAAACCATTTTCAAGTTTGCGGCGGAGAACAAACGCCGCCAGAGTGTGGTGGAAGTACCAGTGCGCAAGTGGGCATAACTCATAACAGGGTGGGGTGGTTGATTTTGTTCCATGCTCAACGAAACTGAAAGACAAATCAAAGTGAGGTTGTTGTCGCGTGCCTCGAAGGGGAACGCGGCAATGATGTCGTAGTACAGGAAGGCCGCAGATGCCCAATATGGCGGGCATCAGGCTGTCGCTGGCTGAGCGAAGTTCACGTTTCGATAGCGAGGCTTGGGCGCGAAATCGAGAATGTTCGCGATGACACCGCGATCAAGCTTGCGCATGGCATCGCAACTAGTGGCGCCTCTGAGGACCGAGATAAACGCAGCTTTCTCGCGGACGCCAATATGATTGGCCCAGATAGGGAGCTTTTGGCCTTGATAACGGTCAAACGCTGCCACGAAACCTTTCGCCGTCTCAACAGAGTCGACTGTGATCGGAGCGCTCAAGCGCAGAAGCTCGAGCGTCTTATTTGCTTCCAGCATCCGCAACGCGTGTGTGAACATGCCCGTGTCAACGATGTTGCCGTCAAAATCGACGTCATGTGCTCGAATTCCGAACACGCGAAGTTGCTTCGACAGCGGGTGGTGTCGTTCGGCGAGCATATCAAAAACTGTACTCAGTTCATTCACACATTGGTTCTCGATATAGCGGAGTTCGACAAAAAGGCGCTCGAGATTCACCGTCGCCTTCGTGGTAGCGCATAGAACAACAGCGGCAAGCTCGCTGGTCCACTCGACTGAAAGGTGGGCTTCACGCAGATCAAGAGAGAATGAAAAGAGCGTAGCTGCCCAGTCTTCCGTCAAGGGCATGGAACTTTGAAAGGCGAGTTGCGTCAACGATTTACCGACGAGGCGAAGCAGCGCCCCAGTTGCAGCTAGATCGCGCGGACTGCCCAGCTCGAGAGATTTGATCGCCTTGACGCCAGACTTCGCCGTTTCTTCCTCCGCTTCGGTCGCTGGTGACAATTGAGCGTGACTTGCGTGGACCCACGCCTTGCCCCAGCCTGGTAGGAGAACAATCCACCAGTCGTCCACGGACCCCAGCACGCGGAGACCGCGATACCAGCTATCTTCAAGCTCAGCGTTGTCTTCACCACCAATTGTCGGGTCAAAGAGACGAAACTTGGATGCCGCAAGTCGCGTATGGTGATGTCCGAGGATGGTCGCGCTGTGATCTTGATAGAGTACTGTGAGTGGGTCGTCCGCGAGCAGCAGCTCCTCCATGGCCGCGACATCGGCAGCCGTTAAGCTGTGACAGCCCAAGCTGGTCTCTCGGATGCTGGGGTTCGCGGCGTAACTGAACAGTGCATACGCGATCCAATGCACGTGGAAGGATCGGTCGTCCGTATTGTTGTCAGGGAATGTAGCACTGATGCTGTCGAGTCCCATGGCGTCCATTACCGCGGACGCGACCGCTGGGTATACGTGCGGTTTGGACGAAAGCGAAGCGTGTCGCGAGCCACCAGCGAAGCCACCGCAACGTGAGCCGAGCATCGTCTTGAGGGTCTTGACCAACGCCGCGTCGTAACGACCGCCCGTTGTCGTGAGCTTGAAGTCCGGCACTCTCGCGACGGCAACACCCTGACGGGCGATCTGCCTCATCTGATCAAGTGCGTTCACGTCGGTAGGTGTGGCAAACGACGGCACGAACTCGACGCATTCAAGACGGACACCCAGCTTCACAAGCCGGCAGGTGGGCGGTAGAGAGCTCGTCTGGAAAGCGGCAAGCGATGACACGGGCGGAAGCACATTCCACAAGTGCTTCCATTCCATGGGTCCCGTCCTGAACTCAAAGTACATCGGGATAGTCGAGGACGCGTCGCTGGGCGGAATCTTGGCTTCGAGTGCGCGTTTTACACGCAAATACGCCGGCGAGACGCAGCTGGCGCCCGGGTTGGTCCCCTGGTCGGACAGTAACGCGCAGAGAGGATTCACTTCATGGATGTGATTGAACATGAGCTTCCAACCGTGGACGCGTGGAAATGGGCTGGTCTCGACCGCGTATTGTCGCCACTCAAACGCGCGCCACGACGGCAACGCCTGCGACTCCTTGAGCCACGCGTCGCGGTCGGCTCGTTCCAGCAGCGTGAACAGCTGGATCGCCTCGAGCGCCCACGGGAGGTGAGCGACGTGGCCACCCCGAGGGAAATCCCAGTTGAGCCAGACGCTCGGCTCCTCGTTCGGTCGGCGGAGCGCGTCCGTGGGGTACACGCGCAAGCTCCGCAGCATCTCACGCCACGGACGCAGCAGCGCCGCCAGGTCGACGTCGGCTCTTGCCGCCATCTTGATCCGTGTCGTAGAGAGAAGTCTCACACAACAGAGAGGGAGCAACCGAGAGAGAGAGATGCGCAGGCGGAACCCAAGGAAGCCCATCACCCGAAGAGTTTCGGGTGCGGAAGGGGCCGTGAATGCCGATTGGCTGGGACTTTATCAAAGAGGAGTGACCGTCTTCCGCGACCAAGGATCCATTCAACTTGACAGGAAACATCGCCGCCTGCCAACGCCTTGACATTCAACACCGCCGCAACTCATGGCGTTGGAAGGCGGTGGTGTTTCCTGTCAAGTTGAATGGGCGGATTTTCCTGTCAGTTGCATGCGCCAGGTCTAATTGATCGAGAGCAAGCCACTGCCTCGTTTCAATAGGACGGTTTGAGCTGTAGATCGCATGGACGTCTAGTAACGTGCTCGACTACGGCGTCATGCAAGTGTCCAGGGGACACGGATATCGTCGCACATTGAGACTAGCGGAGTCAGAAACTCCAAAATGGCGCAACCCAACTGCATTCAGAACACGTACAAACTCAAACACCTCTCGAATTCAGCACGTACATCAGGCGGCTCACGCGAGCACGAAATCGATGCTGCGGAAGCGAGGCTTGGGCGCGAAGTCGAGGATGTTGGCGATAACGCCGCGGTCCAGCGCGCGCATGGCGTCCGAGCTGCGGGGGCTTCTCAAGACCGAAAGGAACGCGGCTTTGTTTCGAACCGGAATGTGGTTGGCCCAAATCGGAAGTTGTTCGCCGTGGTGGCGCGCAAATGCAGCTCTGATCGCCGTTGACATCTCTCGAGACTGCACTGTGATGGGAAGATCCAGGCGCAGTCGCTCCAGTGTCTTGTTACCTTGGAGCATTCGACACGCGCGAGTGAAGATGTCGGTGTTCTGGATCACTTCCACTCCGAACACCAAACCGTGAGCTTCGAACCCAAACGCGCGAAGATGCTTCAGAGCCGGATGGTGTCGGTCGCCCAGCGCTTCGAACGCCGTGGCTAGAGCACTCAAATTGGCTTCCTCGATGTACTGGACCCTAAAGAACAACCGTTCCAATTTCGACACCGTGATCCCGTGGTCGCGCGATGCAACAGCCGCCACGCCGTCCCCCATGATGCCCGAAATGTGGAGTTCCTGAAGCTCGGGACAGGAGCGCAAGATCTCGACGCACCATCTCTCAGACATATCAAAGAGATCGTGAACGACAAGTTGCGCCACGTTCTTCCCAACTAGTCTCACGAGCGCCGCAGTAGCGGCAAGGTCTCGTTAAGAGTCCAGCTGGAGGAGCTCGATCGTGCGCAGTCCAGGCCTCGCCGCTTCTTCCTCCGCTTCAGTTGCTCGCGACAACTGAGCATCACAGGAGTGGACCCACGCCTTACCCCAGCCCGGCAAAAGAGCGATCCACCAGTCGCCAACGGATCCCAGCACGCGAAGACCCTGATACCACGCGTCTTCGAGCACGGCGTTGTCCTCACCATGAACTGCAGGATCAAAGAGGGAGAACTTGGACGCGGCAAGTCGCGAGTGTCGGTACTCGAGGATGCCCTCGTTGAGATCCCGGTAGAGCACGCAAAGCGGATCATCCGCGCCTAGCAGTTCCTCCATGGCCGCGACACCCCCTGGTGTGATGCTGTGGCAGCTCAAACTGATCTTCCTGAGGCTGGGATTCGCGGCGTGACTGAACAACGCGAATGCCAGCCACTGTAAAGCAGCCGTTTGGTCCTCGGCAGTGCCTCCTGGGAACGCCGTGTGTACATAATCGAGTCCGGTGGCGTCTGTGGTCGCCGACGCGATCGTTCCACTCGCGAGCATGCTGGTCGTGAGAGTAGTTTCGCGCGAGCCGCCACCAAACCCGCCGCTTCGCGAGCCAAGCATCGCCTTGAGAGCCTTGACGAGCGCGACGGCATTTTCACCGGTGATCGTGAGCTCCAACTCGGGCAGTGTCGGCATAACAATACCCTGGCGGCAGAGCTGTTGCAGCTGCTCAAGTGCGAGTGTATCGACTTGAGCAGCAAGTGATGGCGAGAAATCGACGCACTCGAGTCGAGCACCCAGCTCACTCAGCCGAGACATGGCTGGAGGGCCATTCGCTTGGAGCGACGCGAGCGAGCTGACAGCGGGCAGCAATTCCCACACGCGCTTCCATTCCGCCATCCCCAGAGAGAGGTGGAAGAACATCGAGATGGTGGTGGATACCCCGGACGGAATCCTGGCCTCGAGTGCGCGTCGCACGTGGGAAAAAGCGGGCGAAATGTTGTGTGTGGTGGTAGCCGATTGGTTTCCCACTAGCAACGCACACAGGAGATTCCCTTCCTCCACTTGGTCAACAGAGATCTTCCACCCGCAGACGCGCGCCACGGACCGAGAGTCCACAGCGTTCTGTCGCCGCGAATTCGTCCGCCACCGTGCCACGGTGCTCCACTCTTCACTCAGCCACGCGCGGCGATCCGCTCGTTCCAGGAGCGAGTAGAGCTGCACGGCTTCGAGCATGCGCGGCAGGTTCGCGACGCGATCGCCGCGAGGGAAGTCCCACTCGAGCCACACTTGTGGCTCCTCGTGCGCGCCATGCCGCGCTTCCACGGCCTCCAAGCGCAGCTCCAGCAGCACGACACGCCACGGGCGCAGCAGCGCGCCCAGATCTTCTTCCTCCGTGCTTGCCGACATCTTCGCGAGTGAGCGACAGAGAAAAAACCCGCGTCGGTGGGAAAGGGAGCCAGCGGATCCCTGATTGGCCTGATTTTAACATCCAGAGTGATGGTCGACGATCGAAAGTGGATACAAAAGGAGCTTCCGCAACAAGTAGTTCTCATATCGCGCTCAAAGGGGGCCGTGGAAACGGTTATTTCCTCACGGCGAGGACACCCGCGGAGGAGATGTGTTTTTGCGGCTTCGTTGCCGGTACGCAGTGCTCCGGGACACCATGTATCGTGGGCGGAGACGGCGTGGTGGACGGCGAGCGACTGGTGGGTACACGGGTCGGCGCGCGGATCAGCGAGTTCAACGAGGGCCGTTGTGAACATTCGTAGCCGCTTGCGCGACGTCGCGGAGGCTACTGTGCTTCTAAGCGCACTTGCGAATGTGGACCATGATAGTTGGATTCAAGAGCTGTGGGACGTGTGGTCAACTGAAGCCATCACGAAAGCGCGTGCGATCGAGGGCGGCGGCATCTGCAACCTCGTAATCGGTATCAAGTACGGGGTCTACGGGCCGGTGAGTACGTTCGCTACAGACTCTACTTTCGGGTTGACGGGAGATGTGGGCCAAAGTCGCTGGAATTACTGGGAGGAACTCACCCTAGTGCGAACTGCCATGTGGTGCCACGCAGCCGTCGCCAGCTTCGTCTGGAGTGAACCTTCGAGTTAAAAGTCTTGTTCGAGGCAACAAGAAACACGTGATGTCCCTGCTTTAGCTCGTACAACGCGACGTGACCAGTGTCAGTATTGAAATGGTCGACAACGATGAACCGGATTTCGACATCACCAACTGGATTCTGGATGTGCTGTGCGTCTTCCCCAGACTTGAGCGGCTCAGCCTGCCCTATAGTGCAGAGCTACCAAGACTGCCGTGATCGGTCGTTCGTTCGGTTCAAAACTCAGATCGCCTATTGAACCTTTAGGCTGGAGTCCAACAGCATTTACGTCGTGGGTAAGCGACTGGCGCTCGACTTGCAACGATCTCGAGTCGGCAAAGGATCTGGAGAATAGTGGCGGTGTTTGACCAGCGAGACATGAATGATTGTATCTGACGTTGTGAGTGCTGGTCAAATGATTCCGTGAACAAAATCAGTTGCAGAATCCAGCATCCGGACAGACCACGAGATATCTGACACGGTGAGGCCGCAAGGAACGCGCCTTGGGATGGCCTGAGATCGTCAGTAAGAAAAGTCTAACCTGATGTGAAGCGGCTCCCTCTGGTCTCCTGCCGCGGCCCTCACTTTCAAATTCCACCCTTCGATCCCACGCGACATCCACATGACCGAGACGTCTCACACAAGCGCCCACGCAGGCATCGTGCGCAAGCTTGCGCCCTGGATCAATGCGCTGCGCGGCAAGCTGACGCTGCCGATTCCCGCGTCGCCTCACAGCAGCGAGCTGGTCGAGAAGCTATGGATTCCGATCTCCGTCCCACCGACGGGCATCGTTCGTGACCACGTTCAGTGGGTCCAAGCGCTACGGCTGCTAGATCTGTTTTCCAGTATCGACAGTCTCGCGTGCTGGGAACTGATTATTGACGCGTGCGACGCCGGTGAAGCGCTTCGGAGGTTTGGCTGCCCACTTGAATTCTTTATGGAAGTTCGGCCTCGTTTCGAGATTCAGTTCTCTCCACACGTGGTCATTCCCACTCCTCCCGACGACGACGAGTCCTTGACGGCCATCCGAGCACGTCTCGAGCTCCGTTACGGACAACGTCCCGTATCCTACGACGACATCATCACCCTGTTTTCGAGCAAAAGCCAGACTGAAGTCGGATCTGGAAACGACGATTTTTCTCGTCTCGAGATCGAGCTGATCGAGCGAATCCAAGAGAGCCTCGGTCGACCTTGTGGTCCCACGCTACTTCGATGCTCTTTCACAGTTCGACGAAGCGAGAGCTGCAGAGACTGCTGGAGATCGAGATGTGAGGACCCAGTCGTGGAACACCTCCGCCAAGTGCTGCAGTGTGCGAACCGGCTTGCGACACAGGAAACCACTGAGACGACCCGGTTCGAGGTCCAGTCGTTCGGCTTTGACCTCCTGGAGGTGTGTGTGAAAGGCGCTGTGAGTGAGTCACTCCGACAAATCGGCTGCAAGATCCCGCTCAACACGCTCAAGTACAATTACCTCGGTGCAACAAACGGGGCCCCATTTGTGTGGCGCATGCTTGCGCCGCACGACAATCTCCGCGCGCATCTCGGTCTTCGCCATCTCCACGTGGGGCCGAAGCAGCCATGGGACAATGAACGACTGTACTCGGCGATCCACTCGAGTCGAGCGCTGGAAGCAATCACTCTCGACAGCGTTGTCGCTTACGACTGGGTGGCGTTTGCTCTGTTCAGCAAGACAGCGCAGCACAAGATCAGTTCTGCGAACCTTACGTGGGAGCCCTGCTCGTGGGGCAGCACATTTCCACATTTTGTCAGCGCGTTGCAAAGGTTTTTCAATCGCGAAAACGGACTCCCCGACGAACCTTCCGGTTTCTACAGTCATTCATCGCGCGTCCTGCACCAATGGCCGCCCGTGGTGGTACGAGTGAACGCGCAAACGAAGCTCCGGGATTCGTACGGACACGAACTCGACAAGGCGACCGTGTACCACGGGAAGCGTCCAGTGGACTGCCTCCTCGTCGGATCAGGCAATAGCAAGCTGGCACAGGTGCTCGTACCAGGCGTGGGCGCCACGTGGGTCGCTCGAAAAGACGTCATCACGGAGCTGCCAGCCACACTAAGAGACACTCACACGATCCGCAACCTCACGATACGAATTAAGGCGCGCAACACCGGAGATTATCGATGGAACAGTCGCGCGTATTCGTTTTACGCACAGTCCATAGGAGAGTTTTTTCGGCTCATTGGTGAACCCCTAGAGCAGCTCACGATCGCCAGCATTGGGGACCGACCGACGGATTCTGTCCGCGTGGACGATATCTTGGAGCACTGTCCCAACCTCAAACGCCTCCAGCTCGACAACTTGACACTGTCGGCCGAGCAATTCTTCATCACTAAGCACGGTCGCGCACTGCAGTCGTTGACGCTCCTCTCGTGCCACTTGATCGACAAGCCGCGTCGCATGGGCTGCGCTTTTTACGTCGCGCCACACACGTTCCCGCAACTGACCTCGCTCTACGTCGACTCGAGCGGGACCAACGAACACGACAAAATACCCGAACTGGCGACGGTGTACGACTACATCTTGGAGCTGGCAGTGCGGAGAAAGGTCCATCGGCTCGTGGTCAAGTGCAGCGACGCGAAGCAGCGCGCTCGCTTTGCGCCGGAGGTCGCGCGCCACGACGGCAAGTTGATCCCCGTACTCCCGTTACGCGAAAAGCTCGCGTTTCTGAGCTTTGTGACGGTTGGCGTTTCGGCTTCGTCGGCAGCGAAGTACGCGTTGACCATGGATGTGGCGCAGCTGGTGTTCGAGATGGCTTCAACTACCGCGTGGCAGCGCGGTGTCTGGACTGTGTTCAAGTAAGATCCGACAGGATGTAGACTTGATCATTTTCCGTAGGATGGCTCACGCACATACTTGCGACATCGCCGTAGCCTGAAAAGAAATTTAGTGTATTCGCATTGGCTTTCCAGAACGATGCCAATCTCTTGCTCCTTCGCACTAATACTCGATTGTAAAAGTACGAGGCTGAGCGGCAAATCGGAAGATCGAGGCGATGACGGCTGTATCGAGCCGGCCACGAGCGTTGCTTCTACACGCGGCAGGCTGGAGCGTGGAAAGAAAAGCTATCTTGCTGTCAATCCGCAGTGGACACCTGTGGAATGCCGGGTCGTCGTCGATTTCCATTTCGTCAGAAGACAGCAGGAGCGAAATCGTGTGCAACGTGTGATTGCGCCGCAGCATTCGGTGCCAAGCAGTTTGGAACACTCTCAGCGCCGTCTCATCTTGCACGCTAATGACAATGCCGAGCACTTCCAGTCGGCTCGTCAGTGGATGGTAGTTGTCGCTGAGGATAGTGAGAAAGGCCATGGTGTCTTCTTTGGCCGTGTAGAATGCCTGTCCGAGGGAAAGCGAGCGGAGTCGAGCGTGCCCGACTTCTGCAGCTTCCACGAAGATGGACAGGCTGTGAATCTCCGCGAAGCAGTTGTACGTGAGTCGCTCGAGATCTGGAAGCGCGCGAAGCACCTCGATCGTCCACTCGGTGACATCGAACTCTTCTTCATCATACTCGGCAGTTTCAAGTTGGATGCACCTAACGGCGTCGGGAAGAACGTACAGTAATCGCGTCATTTTCTCCAGACTGTATCGGGACACCTCTTGGAACTTGATTTGGAGAGGATCTATCGATGGAGGCACGTCATCCTCTGTCGACCCGACTTCCTTGTCAGTTGTAATAACCACGTCCTCTTCATGTACCCACGCTTGTCCGCAACCAGGAAGAAGCACCCGCCACCAGCCAGCATCCACCTTCGTGAGCGTATCGATAATTCGGACACGCTGGAGCTCAGGAGTGATGAACAGTGAAGACTCATCGTCCTCGGGGTCGGTAAGTCGAAACCGCGAAGCCCAAATCCACTCCTTTCCCTCGAGTGGATCTGTGTCAAACAACTCAGCGAGCGGGTCACCTGCCTCTGAGATATCTTCGATAGCGTCAAGCATGTTGTGTTCGAGGTTGGTGACGTCCACAATGAGCTTCTTTACATTCTGGCAGGCGTGAGTGCTGAACAGCGCATACGCAACCCAATTCCACAATATCATCGCCGCCTCTGGATCGGGGTCATCTTCTAAACCGCCAACGTATGCCGGTTCAACTCGAACTTTAACTGTTATGGACTCGACATCACGGCTTGCCTGGATCGCAGAGAACACCGCGGGAATAAACCGTGGCGAGATGTACTCGGTCATGTACAGGTTCTTCACACCTGAAAAACTTGGTGAGGATGTGAGTGAGCTCACCGAGGGCGAAGTGGGTGAGCTCACCGAGGGTATTAACGTCTGTAGCGCCTTGACAACTTGTGGCAGATCTTGAGGCCCGGCATCGGCCAGATGGATAGCAGGAAGACTCGGCACCCGAACGCCCAGCTGCAGTCGCGAGGCACTCGAGCGATTCGGCGTTGACGGGGGCACTGGCGCGTTCGAAGAGGTTGACTTGTACAATCTCAAATCGGGAACGCGTAGCTGTACATGTGTCGGTGTCTCGATCGCCGCATTGTTCCCTGAACTTTCGAATCGCAAGAAGAGCATCAACGAGACTGCGGAGTAAGGCGGCGAGGTCGGAGACACGGTCGGAGGATGAGAACACCCTGAGCTTTACAGGGATCGATCGTGGTTGCAACGCGTCTTCAGCAGCCGAGAACGTGCTCACGAGCCACTTGAAATCAGCGAGAAACGAGTCGCTCGGCCGCTCGACGCCCATGATGCGTTCGCAGATCGGTGTGACATCGTTCGGTCTGCTGAGATCATACTCAAAACCGATTTCCTCCACACACAGATCTGTAGGCTCCGCCACGGTCTCTTCTCGGCGCGGCCACACACGGTCCATTTCACACTGGAATGCCGCGCGGTCGAGCTGCGCGAGCGCGTTCAGCAGTGCGAGCGCCTCGGCGCCCTCGTGGAACTGGACGTGATGGCGTTGCTCGTGGCGGCCGCGCATCACCGAGCCCTCCACCCATCGAATAGCAGTTTGCTCGGACTCGGTGCGCCACCACGCCGACTCCGGCTGGACGCCCCAGCGGAGATCTCCCAGCACGCGCAGCGCGTCGTGCCGCGCGGCGAGGCGCGCGCCCAGCGCCTCGGCGGTGTTCACCTCGGCCATCGTGAGGCAGGTTTGGTGAGGCTTGTGGTGAGACCAAGCCCCCACCACACCAATGATACACAACCTTTGCTTTCGAATATGGATACATACCTCTGTAAAACGGTGAGGTACGTCTCCTGAAGTGGTTTTTTGGACATGGCATTTCTTCTTCTTCATCTTGACATCTATTGCGTTACGTCTTATGCGAACAGCTATAGCTAATATGCAAAAAAAAAAACTAGCCGAGGCTAGAGGGCCCGAATTGGGAGGCCTGCCACTGCGCAAAGTCGCCCGCGAGGAGCTGGTCGAGACCAGCCCACTCGGGGCGGTCCGTGGGGTGGAAAGACTGGATGCTGCGTCGCGTGTCCATGGCGACATTG
>JAMFLL010000063.1:0-80533 GCA_027475725.1 Pythium rhizo-oryzae
CGCAGATGCAGATCGAGGTGGAGGACGACGGCGGCCACTATCCGCACCTGGAGATCCCCGAGAAGGTGCTGCGCGCGATCGCGGCCATGCTGGGGCAGAAGCAGTAGGATAGGTTAGCAGGGCGGTTTTGTCGACGCATACATTCGAAAAGCGCCGAGAGAAGCAGCCTCAATCCGAGCATCCTTTCGACTCCTCCCCATGGGTTCTTCTGTCCTGGCGTGTGGCTTGCTTGGGACAAGGACCCAGAGAACAGAACGCGGCGAGCCGGTGCCGTCTCGCTTCTCAAAATGTCGAATGCGGTGAAGCGGCGGATGACGAAGTCGATCTGGGCAACGCAATACAGCTTCCGGATGGCAGTACTGTACTGTACAGTAGAGCCGAGAGACCGGAAAGCGACTTGGAGAAAACGATGGGTTGCGCTGGATGTAGGCTGACTCGGGACGCATCCTCGCTCGCCAATGCTGGCAGTTGGAGCTGAAAAGCGTTGAGTAAACAAGATTGAAGGAGGAGCCAAGCTGCGCGTGGGGGATGAGAGCGATCTTGTCTCGGGGCATTTTTATATAGGTTTCACTATGGTGGGTCTTGTTCATGGTCTCACCGATCGATTCAGGTTCATGAAGTTCCTGAATCAGGAACTGACCCAAGTCTGGTTCATGGACTGTGGTGAGCTGTAAAGGACATGTAGCATTTTCGTAGAACAGAAAACTTTGGATATGGGAGCGGCTGATGAGATTCCCAGCAGCCTGGCGACGGCGCGCTGGCAACTGTCGCCAACTTCAACTCGCACTTCGCAATCGCGAGGCGTCGGATGATCGTGGCCCTTTTGGGACCGGAACACTGCGCACCCGACCGGCTATGCATGTAGCCTGGGGTTTAGATTCTAGAAGTCCCGCACGATTGCCTTAGCGCGATTAGAACTCGCCTAACAAACGCAGAGACCGGAATTCTTGAACCAGAAAGGGGCAAGCCCGGTCCCACGCTCTTTCAGTTCCCCAAACTCCCGTTTTACAATTTTACAAGCTTCGTGATCGCACTCGAGAGCTGCATCCCGCGCCGATTTCTCTGCTGGACATGTTGTCCGCACTGGACAACATGTCGGGTAGTAATTCACAGTGTACATACAGTACGATCCACATACGTGGCAGCTCAGTGTATGTCAAGGCGCTGAGCGGGGAGCCCAGTCGCTCCCCCCATCCACCCGGGCGTACGCTATCAGCCGACATCCCTCACCTCACGCCACAGCGGTCCAGTGCATTTCGGTCGGCAGCCGGTCGTCTGTGGCGGCCCCCGAGAAGACCACTCATCACCGCCCAGGTTGTGATCCGCCAGCTCATCTTCTTTTTCTGGATTCTGTCCAATCAACGTGGAATGTAGCCATTCCAAACTTCAAGTGTTGATGCTTGAAGAACGGAATGCGCTGTCTGTCCGGCACCGGAACCCTCCCTGTCTGTCCGTTCAAGATACTGTATCGCTAGCGGCAGGGTCCTGACTCTTCCATGGGCAATTGCTGGGAAAGAGAGACACACACGTGGCCTCCCTCCCGCTCGGGCGTCCTAGGGGGAGAGAGGCGGCCTCCCTCCTGTCTTGAAGGGTTGCCCTCGGGCGTTGGATTGGATTGGGGATACGTCGCTTTCCCGGGAAAGCGTACGTGGCTCTCATTCGGGAATCTACCATCCACTCGACAACCCACGCACGCATCCAAGCCACGAGATGACTAACCAGGAAGATTACCACGCGATGGAGGCCGCCGAGAAGGACCTCGCGAGCGGTGCGGATATCCAGCACGAAGCTCCGGCCGCCAAGCCGCCGGTGACGCTGCCGTTCGCGATCAAGAACCTCCATGCGCGCGAGTGCCTCTCCGAGTTCCTCAGCACGTTCATGTACTGCGCGTTCGGTCTCGGCGTGAACGCCCAGGTGATTCTCTCGAGCGCCCAGGCGGGCAGCTACACAAGTGTCACGATCGGCTGGGGCGTCGCGGTCATGATCGCCATGCACGTCGGCGGTGGCGTGAGCCACAGCCACATCAACCCGGCCATCACCATCGCACTCGCGGTGTTCGGCGTGTTCCCGTGGCGCAAAGTGCCGGGCTACGTCATCTCGCAGACCATCGGTGCGTTCTTCGGCTCGCTCATGATCTACACTATGTTCTACCAGATCATCCACCACCTGGACCCGATGCAGACCGCCAAGTCGGCGACCATCTTCCACACACACCCGAACGCGCTCGTGAACAACTCGGCCGCGTTCATCACCGAGACGTTCGCCACCATGGTGCTGCTTATTGGTCTGCTCGCGCTCGTCGATGAGAAGAACCGCCCGACCGTGGTCCCCAGCTTCCCGAGCTGCGTCGGCGTGCTGGTCATCGGCATCGGCATGTCGTTCTCGCTCATCTCGTCGGCCGCGCTGAACCCGGCGCGTGACCTCGGCCCGCGTATCATGCTCACAATGATGGGCTACGAGGGCATCTTCAGCGCCAACCACACGTACTTCTGGATCCCGCTCGTCGCGCCCACGCTCGGCGCAATCCGTGGTTGCGCCGTGTACCTGCTCTTCATCATGGGCCACCACCCGGCCAAGGTCGTCAAGCACGGGTTCTTCTAAATGTCACGAGCATCGTGTCATCCGAACAACCCACACAGGTGGTCAGGCGAAGCCCTCTCCCCCATTGTGTACATGTAGTAGTGTAAAACAAACAAAATACATTGTGTCCCATGCATCACAAAGCTCGAAGCCGCGTTTACAGCATCTCTGTGTAGTGTGCGCTACTTTGTGAGGAAGGCATACTGTCGTTATTCCGTTAAGCACAGCTATCATCAATGGGGATAAGCAGACTGTGTCTCCTGAGCTGCGGAGACGTCAGTAAGCCTCCTTCTTCTGCTCGGTCGTGTTCGGCATCGCGTGGTACTGCGGCAGGTCGCTGTACCCGGGCAACGTGTCGACAGGACCGATGTTGCAGTTGCCCTTCTTGTAGCTCTTGACGTGGGTCGCCATTTGCGCGACCGTGCACGGCGAGCAGCACACGGCAACGACCGTGTCGTCCGCGCACGACCCAGGGATGTCGAACATCTCACGGACGCGGCCACGGAGTGACACCGTGATGAAGATCATGACGAGCCCTGGGAGCGATCCCAGGAACGAGCAATCGCTGAGCACGACAGAGATGACCGAGCCCGTGAGAACCAGCTCTTGGTGTTCCTCGTACACGGCCCAGAGCGAAGCCGTGGAGTTGTCGTCGCTGAGCAGCTCGCGCGAGCCCATCGAGAACGTGACGACGCACGAGAGCAGGATGTTGACCGCGTACACAGCCACCATGATCTGGATCACCTTCCAGTACGACGCCCAGCCGATGCGCTGCGAGATCTGCGCGAGTGAGACACACGGCAGCCACCAGACCGTGCAGCAGTTGACCCACGAGTCGAGGCAGTCGCAGAGGTTGGCGTCCCACGCGCCCGCCTTGATCGTGACGCGCGCATAGTCGTCGTCGTCGTCTCCATGGGCCGCCGCGTGGCGCGCGGTCGGCAGCAGCGGGCGCGAGTCCAGCGCCGTCGGCTCCGGCGTGTACGCGCTCATTGAAGCTTCTTGATCTGGTGGGCGAAACAGCAAGTGAGCCCTGGGGAAACAGAGGGAAATAGAGGAGACACAGAGCTCTTCGCGTTCGAGGAATGATGGTGGGTGCAAGCAACGGACACGCAACATAATATTGACTACATTCAAGTAGACGCAACAACAGCGCAACTTTAGCATGCTGCACCATAAGTACATATTATCTTGTGTCGGTACATGAAGATCTGATCCGTTTGGGAGCGATTGTCGACCTTGGTGGAACGGCGCTGGACCGCACGATTTCCCCCGCCGTTCTCCATCCGCCTGCCCGCGTCCGCAGAGATGACCACGCGACGGCTCGCGCTGCCTCTCGGCGGCCTCGCGTCGGGCACCGTCGTCGGCGCGCTGTGGTCGCGACCGCGGTCGGCTGAGACCAACAACTCACCGGTGGCGACGGTATCCGATACGCCAGTGGCGCCACTGCCACGCTCGAATCGCGACGGGCCAGTGGATCTGTTCCACGCCGTGGGCGACACGCCGCTGATCGAGCTCAAGAGCGTCTCGCGGCTCACGGGCTGCAAGATCTACGGCAAGGCCGAGTACATGAACCCGTGCGGCAGCATCAAGGACCGCGCCGCCAAGAGCCTGATCGAGGACGCCGAGGCGAAGCGCCAGCTCGCGCCCGGCGGCACGATCATCGAGGCCACGGGCGGCAACACGGGCGTGTCGCTCGCAATGCTCGCGAACGCGCGCGGCTACAAGACGGTGATCACGATGCCCGACACCACGGCGCCCGAGAAGGTCGCGCTGATGCGCACGATCGGCGCCGACGTGCGCGTGCTTCCGGCCGTGCCGCTGTCCGACAAGGAGAACCACTTTTGCCACGTGGCCGATCGTCTCAGTAAGACGCTCGAGGGCGCCGTGTACCCGGACCAGTTCGAGAACTTGGCGAGTATGCGGTCCCACTACAAAGGTACAGGTCCCGAGATCTGGCGACAGACGGAAGGCAAGCTCCACGGCTTTGTGTCAGGCGCTGGTACTTCGGGTACGATCGGCGGCTGCTCCAAGTACCTCAAGGAGCAGAATCCGGATCTACAAGTATGGCTCGTCGACCCGAAAGAGATCACCAGCCTCGCGGCGTTCATCAACGAAGGTAGCACCACGAGTTTCCAAAAGGACGGGCTCGAGATGGTGTCAATCCACCCCACAGGCCCCACAGTCGTTGAGGGCGTCGGTCTTCCGCGCGTGACGTCCAACCTCCACGAAGCCGTAATCGACAAGGGCGTCTCGGCGACCAACCAAGAGGTGGTGGACATGGCGTACTTTCTGCTGCGCAACGACGGCATCTTCATCGGCCCGAGCGCCGCAATGAACGTTGTCGGCGCCGTCAAGATGGCGCGCTCACTCGGCCCGGGCCACACGATCGCCACGATCCTGTGCGACAGCGGAGAGCGCTACCGCAGCAAGCTGTACAATCCGACGTGGCTCCAACAGCAGAAGCTCGTGCCCACGGACGCGAAAGACACGCTTGACTTCGTGCTGTGAGAGCCCCTGAGGGCCTCGACGTGTAAGACGACCGCAAGGAAAGATATTGCTAGACTTGGCAGAAGCTATTTATCCGCGCTGCCAAAGTTTTGAAGTGGGCTTGGGCTCGTTCAGTCGGATGGGAAGCCAGAGCATTAGGCACAACCGCTTCGCTTGATCATTTCACGGCGGCCTCTGGGTACTGCCGAGCTGTTGCGTTCATTCTGACGTCTCGGTGGCGCGGATTGCGCACTGACAGTCGCTCAGTCTTGTTAAGCAGGCAACGAAAGTGTGACCAATAGCAGAGCTCACCGATTCGCTTTTCTCCTAAAGTTGACAAGTTTGATGAAGCTGTCATTGGTCTTTCGTGGCTCCAATACGTGCGCAATCCCAAGATCTCGGCCAAGCGTGTACAGTACACAATTCACGCGAAGCTGTTGTGGACGCTGCCAGCACAGACCAGTCGAGCGTGTCAACACCCGCCGTGTACACTCTCCCGTGCTGCTTCCACAAGAAGGGTGCCGCCCCAGTCGCGACTGGAGTACACTGAACTCTCGTCTTCGGTTGTCCTTCCTCTTCCGTGACTGGCCTACTACATGTATTTCACTGCGCGTCGAATCTCGCCGCCCCAGGTGCTGATTCCCCACACAGCTGCACGTTGAAGACCCGACGCGCGAACACCCACTTGGCAGTGGATGCACGGGCAACGGTCATCCCCTTGCGCCAGCGCGATGTGTCCAGCGCGCGCAACTCAGTTCAGCACGGGTTGTACCCAATTGCTCCGTAACTCGTTAATGCAGTATCCATCCTTGGCGCCAGTCCTCAGAACCAAAAGCAATATACTGAATCATGGTCGTCTCAGTAGATCCACCTGCCTTCTTTCGTTCCTTTGCACTGGCACCTCACCCAGTGTCGATGGGTACATTCTTCGAAACAAGGGGATGGGGCGGTGGGTGCACGCGTCTTCAAGGGCTCTTCTCACCCTCCACAAGTCGCCTTCCTCGCCAGCCAGAGTCTCCACGCCACACGCGACGGCGGGCGACACAGAAATCCTGTGGCTGTCCTTTCAGGCCGATCGCGCTGTGTACACGGCCGAGTGTAGCTGGTCGAAGTCCAGTCATTCTCCAATTCTCCGGATCCCGAGTCAATCGATCTCCAAAACGTGCCTTTTCCCCAAACCAGCATGAGCGACCAGCACGAAGCCCAGGAGACCAACGCGGAGTACTCGGCCGCGCTCTCGCCGCTCGGCGGCGGCGGCGGGGGCGACGCCGCCTACTCGTTCGGCTATCTGGACGCCGGCCGCACGCTGGAAGTGAACCCGGCGGTCGCGATCCACGTCGACTCGGACTCGGACGACGACGACAAGAAGAAGAAGAAGCACAAGACCAAGCAGCCCGAGACGCCGGTCAAGCTCGCGGCGATTCCGATCGACGTGGCGACGGGTGAGCCCAAGGCCGAGGGCGCGATCGAGGTGGGCAAGTGGTCCACGGGGCTCTGCAACTGCTTCGATTTCTGTGTGCCCAACTGCTGCATGGTCACGTTCTGTCCGTGCATCTCGGCGGCCCAGATCGCCACGCGCCTCGGCTTTAAGTACCAGACCGCGCTGGCCGCATTCGGCGGTCTCGTCGCGGTCGAGTACATCCTGTACTGTGTCATGTTCGCGACGATCCACACGACCGAGCTCGAGGTCGACTACTACTACGGCTACTACTACTCGTACTCGTCCAACCGCCTGAGCATCTGGGGCTACTTCGCGTTCCTTATCAGCGTCGTGCTCTTTATCGCCTACTGGCAGCTGCGCACGAAGGTGCGCGAGCGCTTCCAGCTCCCGGGCAGCTGCGTCGAAGACTTTTTCTTCACGTTCTGCTGCTCGTGCTGCGCGCTGGCGCAGATGGCGACCCACGTGAAGAGCTACAAGCCCCACCACTGCGACTTCGGCGCGCCCGATGAGCTGCCGGCGTACGACGAGTAGATGAGGGCTGGAGACGAGGCGCCTCTGGCGACCACTTGAGTGATTCTAAGGTACCTTGCAAGTACATGTTATGGTCAGCAGCATTGTGTGCGACTTGTTATGTGGGCAGGGTGACCAAGGCGACACAGACGTGGCTCGTTGAGTACAGTCACACGATCCTTGTCAAGCCTGCAGGTGATCCCACACATCCGTGTGGGTTTGGGTGCCTTCACTATGCCGCAGGCAACTCTTCACTGGCGATTTTCTTTGAGGGATGGTGTCGATGCAATGCAATCGGTGGAGTTTGGAGGTCTTGACTCGACTCTGCCTCAAGCGTTGTGTTCGATGTGCTTGAAGCGCTTGGGAACAGGAGTGAGGAAACTGGCCGCGCGCATGGCTGAAGCATCGCAACGTGGTGTTGACCTTTGTGAGTGCGAGAGATCCCGCTACTACCTGACTCATGCTCGCTTCCTCTTTTTCGCCTTCCCTCGTCGGTGCAGCTTCAAGGGCTCAGCCGCCAGCAACCGAGAAACTGAGAGTAGGCGAGGTGCTGGGTGCATCTTTGTAATCACCGCACAGCGCTTGCCTCGTGTGCTGGTCTTCGTTCCGCGATTAATCATTAGGTCTGGTGCACTCGAACGTGTAGTGGCTAATTAGACGAGGATATTGACACTCTCTCAACAGCAAGATCACACCTCCAAGGATGGAAACCTTTGTGTGACGAACCTCGCGCACGTGTTCTTCGCACTGGTCTTTTCCGCCGTCTCGCGTGGCGATGCCGAAGGTGGTCAGCGCCAGCACCTGCCGCAACGGCGGGCGGCGGGTTCAACGGCGGGCGGCGGGTTCAACGCCGCCGGCTCTGTCTTCAGCAGCACTGGACGTACCTGTTCCAAAGGACACGGGGTCTCTTGTGAATGTACCCACTATTTCTCACAGTGGGTTGTCAGTGGGTTCGCCATTGGGACGCGACACACATTGCGGCCGAGCCTTCCCCGAGGCTCATGGCTCTGGACAGGAACGCACCAGCATCGATCGCTCACTTCGCCATTTGCGCACGACCCCCGACACCAAGTAGCATCTCGTTTTCTTTCAACCTTCTCTTCCACGATGGGCGCCGGTAAGAACCGCAACGCTGCTGCGGCCTCACCGGAAGAGTACGACGCCATCGATTCACCGCTCTCGGACCTGGGCAAGCCCAAGAAGAGCAACTCAGCCCCCACCAGGCTCATGGCGGTCGCCATTGACGTCCCCCAGAACGGATCCTCGCCGTCGACCCAGGGCATTGAGACGGGCAAGTGGTCCACGGGGCTCTGCAACTGCTTCGACTTCTGCGTGCCCAACTGCTGCATGGCGTGGCTCTGCCCGTGCATCTCGGCGGCGCAGATCGCCACGCGCCTCGGCTTCAAGTTCCAGACCGCGCTCATCGCGTTCGGCGGACTCGTCGCGATCGAGTACATCCTCTACTGCGTCTCGTTCGCGACCGTGTACTCGACCGAGGAAGACTACTACTACGGGTACGACGAGGCCACGTATAGCATCAGCGTGTGGGGGTACATCGCGTTCCTCGCCAGCATCGTGCTCTTCGTCGCCTTCTGGCAGCTGCGAACCAAAGTGCGTGAGCGCTTCCAGCTCCCCGGAAGCTGCGTCGAGGATTTCTTTGTCACGTTCTGCTGCTCGTGCTGTGCGCTGGCGCAGATGGCGACCCACGTGAAGAGCTACAAGCCACGCCACTGCGACTTTGGCCCACCGGATGAGCTCCCAGCGTATGGTGCGGAAGAGTAACTTCGCGGGGCCTTCGTCGTGACACTCCGCCCAGTCCATGCATGCTGATCGTCTGACTTTATGAACAAAAGAAACGGCACACTGCCACCTGCCTGTCCATATACGTCTGCTGCCTCAGTGCTGTGAACAACAGTGATGAAGCAAGCGAGGTAGAAAAACGTCGATACCACTACCAATGATATCTCAGGTAAATGTGTATGTTGAAGTGGTAGGTGCTTCACAACAAGGAGATAAGCATGTCCGAAAGAAGCCGGGTTTGTTATGCAAAGAGACAGTGAATGCAAGCTGAGTTTAGAGTTGCTCGAGGAGGAGGCCCCTGAGACACTCAATCTGACGACGCAGTAGGTGGACCCGAGGTCGCGGCCAGGCGATGGTCTTTTGACGACGCACTCAAACCTGCTCGCGGTAAGCCGGGAGTTCGTCGGGCGCACCGAAGCTGCAGCCGCCCTTCTTGTAGCTCTTCACGTGCGTGGCCATCTGCGCGATCGAGCAGCACGAGCACAGCCACGACACACAGCAGTCGACGAGACAGTTGCCCTGGAGGTCAAACTGCTTGCGCACTTTAATGCGGAGGCGCCAGAGCGAGAGGAAGATGAGCACGCTGAGCCCGAGCGAGATGATGCCCCAGATGTTGAGTTTGGTGGAGGTGACTTGGAGCGAGACGGTGGTCTCGGTGCCGAACTCCGGGTCGAAGGTCGTGGAGGTCTCGGTCTCGGTCTTGCGGGCTGTCGCGGCGGCGATGCCGTAGGTGGCGCACTCCAGCACGACGAGCAGTCCGAATGCGATCAGCACAGTGGCATACTTGTATCCGAGCCGAGCGGCGATCTGGGCGACGGAGACGCAGGGGCAGAACGTGGCCATGAGGCAGTTGGGCACGCACGCATCGAAGCAGTTGCAGAGCCCCGTGGACCACTCACGGGTCTGGATGCCGCTGGTCAGCACCACGGTTGTTGACGCCTGTGTGGTGCTTTCAAACGTGGTTGGCTCGAACTTGAACTTGGGTTCGCTGGGTGGAGTGTCGGCGACGCCATAGTCGGCCGTTGGCTCGTTGTTGAGGTGTTTCACGTCGAGCATGACTGTGTTGGTACAGGCACTAGTGTTCGAAGGTGAAGCGTTGGGGTTCCACGGCAGAATTGCGAATGGCAGAGTGGTGCCACCCGGGAAACAAGGAACACAAAAGCCTTCAACAGTGGCTGGACCGACGTTCTCTCCTAAAGATAATGGAATTCATGGACCCACGGTAGGTGCACGCGTCGGTTTAGCAGCGACGGTGGGTACCCTGCAGTGGTGTGAGAAGATTTGTCCAAGCCCCATGTAGGAATCTAGTTGTGGCCTCGTCTGGGCTCCATGTGTGGATTCAATGTGGTAAGTCCGAGTAGATACCGTTCCTGGCAGTCATCAAGCGTATCCATGGGTTGTGGACCGAAAGTGGCTACAGAAAGAAATGAACCCACAACGCGCATCCTTTTTATCTATTCGCCTGGTATAGGTAGCTCTCGTGTCCAACAGAGCTCGAGCGATCTAATGCAGTATCAATTAGATGTTCCATGCTGCATGAACTGACGGTGGGTACCCGTATCGATTCCATCCCGTGGGAACCGGCCGGTGTTCTCCGTCTGAACCCGATGTCACGGCCAAAGCCAAGGCAGTTTCGGGCTTCGACATGAACGGTAGACTCTGTCATTCGTGCCGTTCGTTCGGGAAGCTCGCATTCAAATTCAACCAAGATGGCAACGCACGTGACGAGCTACAAGAACGGTGCGCGCGGCTTCGGAGCTCCCGACGAGCTGCCGGCGTACGCATGATATATCAGCTCTCCTACTGATTTTAAAGCAATGCCTGAAATGCAGCCGTGTGTTCGATCATTTGCCGCGCAAGGGGGCGAAGCGTAGCGTAGAGCTTGATCCACCGTTCGAGGATTAAACCATTACAAGGCGACGCAACATCGTTGCCCTCAATCCAATGTGCGATTCTCTGAGGTCAACAGAATGTAAAGCACAGGGGAGAGCCAACCCTGAGCAGCAAGTGAATGATGTTATTTTTGTTGTTACTTGCCCACACGAATGGAAAGCTAAGAAAGAAGTACTCGACACGGCTTGATCGCCACACGAAATCGATGAGGCCTTGAGCGGTTCGATGACGTCTCACTCCTGAGCGGCGTACGCCGGCAGCTCGTCCGGCGGGCCAAAGT
The DNA here is from genome assembly GCA_027475725.1 of Pythium rhizo-oryzae. Lineage (NCBI taxonomy): Eukaryota > Oomycota > Peronosporomycetes > Pythiales > Pythiaceae > Pythium > Pythium rhizo-oryzae. The sequence goes on from JAMFLL010000063.1 coordinate 10,992, forward strand.
CGCACGAGTGCGCCTTGTAGCTCTTGACGTGCGTGGCCATCTGCGCAATCGAGCAGCACGAGCAGCACCACGAGACGAAGAAATCCTCGACGCAGCTACCCGGGAGTTGGAAGCGCTCGCGGACCTTGGTGCGCAGCTGCCAGAACGCGATGAAGATCGCGACGCTGATGACGAAGGCGATGTACCCCCAGACGCTCAGGCGGTTGGACGAGATCTCGTACGAGTAGTAGCCGCGGCCGAGCGCCGGGTCGTAGTTGTACGAGCTCTCGATCGTGGTCGTGCGCACGGTCGCGCTCATGAGACCGTACATGAGGTACTCGAGTCCGACCGCGACACCAAACGCGATCAGTACAGTCTGGAACTTGTAGCCGAGCCGCGTGGCGATCTGCGCGACCGAGATACATGGGCAGAACGTGGCCATGAGGCAGTTGGGCACGCAGAAGTCGAAGCAGTTGAAGAGCCCCGTGGACCACTTGCCGGTCTCAATGCCGACAGGCGCAGACTCGTGCGCAGGCACGTCGATGGCCACGGCCAGGAGCTTGGTGGGCTCGTCGGCCTTGCCGGACTTGCCGAGGTCCGAGAGCGGCGAGGCGAGCGCGCCGTACTCTCCCTTGGGCTCGTTGGGCGGGGCCGAGGCGGCGCTGTGTTCGTTGGCGTCGGCCATGATGGTGGTTGGAGCTGGAGCTGACTGGGGGCTGGAGCACAAGTTGCAAAGTGAGAGAGCAAAACGTTGGATCGAAGGCGCGAGCAAAACACCCCTCCTGCGGCCGAGTCGCCCCGTATATCGCCTGGTCGCTGGGTAGAATCGGTGGAAGAGAAGGCTGCGGCTCAGAGAAACGCCGCGTCCGCCCCCTCCCACATGGGGAACGTTGAACCCACTAGGAGCCACGTGAAAACGCGAGGGGGACTTGGTGTTTGATGCTCCCACACATGTCCTGGTATGTACCCATTCGTCAGAGAACGATCTGGTCTGGCGGAGAGGCAGAAAGGGCCAGTGCGCGGAACAGTTGCCGCACGGGCAGTGGGTTCGTAGCTATCCAATATCACGTATAGCAGTGTATGTGTTGGAGAAAGAGATATCATCTTGGAGATGTTGAAGTTGAAGGTACTAAAACAAGAAACGACATGGGCTGCTGCACTTTTACGAGAACGCTGGTCGGCTCGGACAGCGACATCTCATGGCCGGCAGAGACTGACTGGTCTTCCGAACGACAACTGTCAGTGACTCACTAGCGCTCTCTCTCTCTCTCTAGGTCGGAACCAGTGCCTGCGTCATCGCCAGTCCGGCAGCGCAGCATCATGGAGCAGATGCATTCGTCTGGGTGCATCGGGATGATCCCGATCAAACCCTGCACTTGTCCTGATCATATCCACAGCACGACCAAGCCAGTCGTATTGGACCTACCACCGTCCTCTCACACCTTGGCTTTGCTGTGGCAAGGATTGCCAGCGCCAACACGGTCGATACGAAGCCGGTGTGTCCCATTCACCCGTGGTGATGACGACAGAGCGGTCGGTGGCCGTTGCCTCGAGCGAGGGGTTTAAGGGGCGGCAACACACCTGAATCCAAACCAAAAATCACTGTGGAGATATTAGGCACATATCATACAATCGAAAAATGAAGTGATCAGTGTTACATAGGCTGTTGTTGCCCAGCATGTCCCGGGCTCTTCTCGGTTCGCGCTCTCGCGCATTCTACAAGTATCTCTCTCTTTCACTTCGATGGAACCACACGTAGTGCGATTCCTGCGCCTGGTGAGTTCGAAGCCGTGCGTGCCGCTCATCGCGACGTCGCTTAGCCTCATCGAGCGTCGTGCCTTCGAGCGAGAAGTCGCGCACCAACGTTTCCACCACCTCGGGCAGGTGGAGACGACGCAACAACGGGTCTCGCTCCTGCTGGATCCAGTCACACTGCTGCGGCGGCACGACCGCGCTAGAGACCCCCGAGCGCGCCATCGGCGACACGAGCATCACCGTCACCATGCTTAGTCTACCGGGCTTGGAGCAGTCCTCCAGGCCAAAGGGCCCCACTTTGTACTGATACAAATTCGGGAACACGACGTGCCTGCCCTGCCGTGCCGTGACGTGACCCAGCGCCTGTGCGAGCACATCGTGGCTTTGCAGCCCAAACTCGAGCCCCAGCGTCACATCGTCGTCGGGCTTGGTTTCCGGGTACTGGACCAACTGGCGGAACAGGAGCTGAGGCGGCGAGACGTTCTCGACGCTGTGGAAGTACACGCCCGTCGCGATGATGTTGTCGGCGCCACCGCCTTCGCAGCGCCACGTATCGCCGCTGAATGACTTTGTCGCGGGCGTCAGCGTGATCTCGCTCACTCGAATCACGACCTGGCATAGTGTTCCTCTCAGTTGGATTTGCGCGTTGCCGACGTCGAAGAGTCCTCGTGGGACGAGCCGCGGCGCGCGAGGCAGCGAGTACTGACAGTGATCGTAGAGCCCCTTGAGCAATCGCAGGTCCGCGCTCTCGTCCAGCGTCGACAGAACGTTCTCAAACAGCGGAACGAGCTCCGTCAAGACGTGCCCAATCGATGTGTAGAGCTCCTTGAAGGTGACCGGATGGAGGTTGTTGATGTACGATCGAATCGAGGCCTTGCCGGTGTCACGGTCGATCTGCACCTCGCTGGGTAGCCACCGCACGCGCTCGTCGGCGCTGCGCCAAGACTCCACGACGGTTGGCAACGGCACTGCTGGTAGTGCCATCGTTGCACGCATTTGCACCGCTGGCGTGACATACGCGGACAACGTCTCCCTGTTGCCCAAAGCCGACGACACTACCAGCGTTTCCCCCTCGACGGCGGCGAACAACTCTGGGTCCACGAGAAGCGCCGTTTGCCCGCTTAGGTCATCCACAGCGATCCGCAGTCGGTCAAGCTCAGCAGTTAGAGCAAAAGTCTCGCGAGCGTCCGAGGGACTGCCGTCCTTGATCCAGGTGAGCGCCACCGGCCCCGGCGTGGCGATCGGTCTGTTATCCGTCGTGTCTGCTCGCAAACCATGGCGCTCGGCGATTATTGTAAGTGCTGTCTGGACATCCTCCTTGGTTTCTTGGACCAGAGCCTGGATGGCCTCAAAATGGACGCTGAGGATGCGGCGCGTCAGTGGCGTCGCCCAGGCTGGCACGTTCGCCTGCACGATTGGTACCTCCCACGGATCTCCGTGAGCGTGGAGCCACGCGAGAATAAGCTCGACCGTTCGCGTGGCCGTGCCGGTGCTCGATCGATTTGGTCTCGTGGACAGGATCGTGTCGATGGCCTGTGAGGTCGCCTGCTCTGGTGCCAGGGCCAGCAGCCGCTCGCGTGTCCCCACGAGCCATACGAACCATGCGATGTGGCCGAACGGGTCCTCGCGGGTGAAGCGCGCGATCGCCTTGTCGTCCATGTCATCAATGCCATCCATACGCTGCCGAGCAGATTCCACATCTGCTTCCTCTTCCTCGCTCTCACTTTCGCCCTCGTCTGCTCCCTCGTCACTCGCGTAGCCCTGCGCACGCATCCACCCCCGCGCCTCGTCCACTGCCGCTTCAAACGGGACAACGTTCCCGATGTTGTCCAGCGCGACCTCGTCGCCCGAGTCATCTTCCCCCTCGTACTCGCTGTCCTCCTCCTCTTCTTCGTCGCTCGCATCCTCGTCCTCCCACTGCCACTCCCACTCGTTGTCTGGATCCTCCGGGTCCTCCACGCCCTTGGCAAAATACATCGTGAACATGACCATCAGCGCCATCTCGCGGCTGATCTCGTCCATCGCGGCGCCCCGCGCGTCCGAGTTGTCGATCGGGAGCGCCAACACTTCCACGAGTCGCGCGGTGAGGTACGTCCAGTCGACGCCGCGCTCATCTCTCCACAGCGACAGCACCTGCTCCACGTTCTCGCGCACGAGAAACGCGTCCAGGCCGTCGTCGCCATCACACCACTCGGTCGTCGTCCACCACGCGCGCCGGTCAAGCACGCGCCCGAGCGCGCGCTGCGCGTTGAGGTCCGCGCGCAGCTGCGGCGCGTCGCCGTCGTCCGGCGAGCGGATCGCGAGCCGCCGGATCGCGGTGCCGGCGCTTGAGGAGCACGCCATTTTGGGCTATGGCGATGCGGAGACTCTGGCACGGATCATGACCATCACTCACCGATTTGATCCACTCGTGGGTACATAACAGTTCATTTAACTTAGTAGCTTCTAATACCCCCAGATACTAACAGTATGAGCTATAACAGCAACAGCTAACCATCTGATACGAACCTCCTCCGGAAAGTTTCTGTGCTGTCCAGGAAACATCCAAGCACGTCGCCATGGAGCCCGCGCCGTGGCGTCGCGCCGTGGCGTCGGGCGACGAGCGCGCGCTCGAGCGGCTTCTGCGCGACGCGAACGCCTTCCCGCTGCACGCGCGCGGCGACGCGCTGCACATCGCGGCGTCGCGCGGCCACGGGGGCGCACTGGACGCGCTGCTAGACGACGTCGAAGCGGAGAAGCCTCACGATGAGCCACAGACCAGTGGACTGGAGCCGCTGCTGCTGCGACTGTTGCGCGAGGCCGGTTTGCACGGCCACGTAGATGCAATGTGGCGGCTGTTCAGGCGGCTAGTCGCTCAAAGCGCGAACGACGGGTCGCGCCACGACGTGTATCATCAGCTGGACGGCGTCGAGCTCCAGCGCGTCTGTGGCGAGATGCTGGCTGCTGCGCGGCGTGGCGACGTCGCCCGCGTCAGGACGCTGCTCCAGCAGCACGGCGCCGCGTACGCGCATTCCATGGACGCGGCAACGGACGAGACGGCGTTCTCGGCGGCGTTTGCAAGCGGCCGACGAAGCGTTTGTGAAGTGCTGCTCCAGAGTGGCGCGTTCCCGGTCGGCGTCTGTATCAGCGATGCCGGTGTGCACAAGGCCACAGCACAGCCTCCAAGTGGGCCGATCACATCCTCGTCGCTCGTACGGCGCGCCGTGGAAGATGGGAACGCTACACTGGTGGCGTGGCTGCTGGAGAACGGAGCGAGCGCATTCGTACCGGCCGTCGACGGCGACCGAAGCGCACTCGCGCTTGCGGCATTCCACGGCGCGACCGACATTGTTCGCGTCTTGCTCGACTTTGGTGTGCGCCTGGACGAGACTCAGTGCCGCTGGATGCCGCTGCCGGAACGATGGGCTATGGAGTCGTGGAAGCTCACTGATCGACTGAACGTCAAGCTGGAGGATCCGACCAGCTTCTTGCTGCTCGCGATCGCGTGCTACACACAGAACCGGCGTTTTCTCGAGTTTCTCTGGGCCATACGGAAGGATCTGAGCGACCGTGATCTGATGCAGCAGTTCGGCACGCTGGCGCTGGCACTGGCGATCCACCGGCGCGACACGGAGACCGTACTTGCGCTGGTGTCGCGAAGTGCGTCAACGACCGCACAGCTGATCCGCTTAGCGGTGATCGAGGCCGACTCGGTGCAGCTCCTTCGACTGTTCAACGCCAGCTCAAGCGAGCCGTCCAACCGGATCACCCAGCAGTTGCTATTTGTGCGTGCGGCCAAGCTCGGTTCGATAGAGTGTGTCAAGGAGATGATGACGACGGACGCCGTGCGTGCAAGTGATGCGACGCGCAACATTGGTGCGTGTGGGATTCAAGCCTTTGAGTACGCCACCAAGGACGGTCACGTGGAGCTCGCGTCGCTTCTGCTGGAGACGTTCTACGTGCCGCTGAGCGCGACGTCGATTTTGCGGTGCTTTGGCCATGCAATCGACCAGCAAAATAGCGAGCTGCTCGACATGTTGCTCGCACATACCGCGGCAACGCCCGCGGTGGTTCAAACGGCTTTCAACGAAGCTTGTATGCGCGGGCTGTGCGATTCGGCGGCGATGATACTCGCGCACGGCGTCGACGTGAACGTGGCGGTTTGTAGCAACACGACGTTCTTGCTCCATCAAGTGCTTTCCAAGCTTGGGCAGGGCAGCGGGTTCTCGCGCACGGCCGAGCTGCTTCTTAACGCTGGCGCGAACATTCACTTGGTCGACTCGTTTGGCGAGACACCACTTGCGGTCATTGATCGGCGCCGGTCGCACATCAGAACATCTATCGGCATGGCCCAGCTTCAGTACGTGGAAGCACTACTGCAGGAGCTTGGCGCGCAACGCACATTTCGTGATCCTGGTCGAAGACAAGTCATGTGGGCGAGCTCGCTCGGGTGAGCGTGAAAGCCGAGTAAGTCTCCGTGTCATGTAGCGTTACGCACGAGCAGCTACCCGCGACTTGAGCTGACGAGCACACACACACAAGCGTACAATATAATTTGTAGATTCCGAAGCACACTCCAGAAACTCCCGAAAACGGTCACACATGTATCGTTGACACTCGTCAGTGCGTCAGGGCGGTTAACGAAGCGCTCCGAGTGAAAGCTCACGGGCGAACAACCCACGAAGGAGGAGACCGCTGCTGCAGTGTGGGTACATCCTACAGTACGCATTCAGCACATCGCAGACCAAAGGGAGCCTTGAACTGAAGTCTCCCGTGGTCCCTTGCGATGCGCATTCACGCAAAACGACGTTGCCGTGCCGGTTCCAGGCTCCACCATCTCGGCGAGAAGGACAGCAAGGTCATTTCCGGGCTTTTCATTGGCTGATCTCCATTAGTCGTATGGTGTTTCCACCAATCGTAGCTGCTCAGGAACCGTGCATCAGATCTCATAACCACAAACAGCCAATCATGATCGTTGGTCTCAGATAGAGTGATGGTCAACCCGATCAGAACGGTGATGGGCCGCACCGTGTCCTGATGACGTCGGCAACACCAGCACCACGGCATGGTTTTGCGCTCGTCCCGCCTGCTCATTTCCGCTTCTCCGCAGCATTGACAGAGGAGACCGACGTTCGTCACGATGATCGGCATCTGCGGCGGCGCGGGCCCCGCGGCGGGCATTCTGCTCCACCAGACCATCCTCAAGCACACCGAGAGCCACGGTATCGACCAGGGCCACTTGAATGTCTGCCACGTCTCGCGCTCGGTCGACATCACGCCGCGCATGGAGTTCCTCGCGCAGCTCAAGGACGCGTTGGCCACGACCGCGCTCGAGAACCCGGCGTACGGCATGGCACGCACGTTTGAGATGATGAAGACGACAGCGCAGGCCGCCAATGTGCCGCTCGTCGCGGGCATCGCGTGCATCACGTTCCACGTGGACCCGATCTGGAACGAGTACCGCAAGCTCATCGACATCGACGAGACGGGCAAATGCCGCGGACTCGAGACCGTCAAGTGCCTCCACTTGCTGCAGGAAACCGTGCGGTTCCTTGCCGAAATCGCGCCTTCGTGCCGTACTGTCGGCATCATGTGCACCGACGGGACGCGCAACGAGGGCCTCTTCCGCAACCTCCTGGAGCCTCTCGGCTACACCGTCGTCGAAGTCTGCGAAGACACGCAGCGCGAGTTGCAGGAAACCATCAGCAACCCAGAGTGGGGCATCAAGAGCAACGCGCCGATCATCCAGCCCAGGTGCATCGAAAACTTTCAGGGGTTCGCGCGCGAGCTGATCGCTGGTGGGGCGGAAGTGCTCGTCATGGGCTGCACCGAGATCCCGTTCGCGTTCGGGGGCGCGACCACCTTCGAAGGCGCGCTCCTGCTTGACCCGCTCGTTGCTCTGGCGCGAGCACTCATCCGTGAAGTTGATCCTTCCCGATTGAAGCCTCTCGTGCTCAATGGTCGCAAGCATCCGTGAGCATCCGTCTACCTCGCTGTGGGCAAGCGTACAACCAGTAACTGCCAAACACAAATTCCCTTGTGCATTACCTTGAAACTCCAACCCTGGTTACCTGCGCTAAATCATGTATCGTGTCACGCCATCAACGAAGTCCATGGGGCGTCTTGACCCCATGGGGAAGCGAGAGTGATCCTACTCGCTGTACTCGTCTTCTTCAATCTCGGAGAAATCGCTCTCTTCGTCCTCTTCTTCCTCGTCCAATTCAATTCGTTTCTTCGCCTTTGCCTTCGGTGCTGGCTTCGCCTTCTTCGTTTCTACCACAACGACATCATCGTCATCTTCGTCCTCCTCATTATCGTCGACCTCGTCCTCGCTCGACAACCCTGTGTATGTGATGCGCGTACGGACACGACCTCCGCGACGAGGAGCAACCTCTTCCTCCTCACTACCCTCCGAGTCATTCTCGGTATTTTTCTGTTTCTTTTGAACTGGAGCGTCCGCCTTCTGCGGTGACTTATCCTTGCGCTTCAGGGCAGCTACAGGTAATGAACAATTTGTCAGACTCCAAGTGTAAGGAAAATCATAAATCAGCGATGCTCACCCTTGGGCTTCGTAGGCGAGTCACTTTCGGCTGCCGAAGACTTCGCAGCAGCTTTCTTCACTGGTGCGGTTTTCTTCGCGGTCGGCTTCTTGCTGAAGCTCATCGCGAAGACGTCATCATCTGCCGATTCAGACTCACCGGGTGCTTTGGAATCCTCATCATCCGAACTTGCCAGATTCACTGTGCTTATCGGCTTTGTTGGACGAGCAGTTACCCGTGGCACCTTCAAAGGCTTATCCTTGTTCGGAGATACTTGCACACGTCGTGCGAGCCGCTCCGCAAGGGACATCACTTCGAGATCATCCTTCTTCTCCTTCTTTGGAGCAGGCGGATCTTCTTTCTTGTTGAAGAAAGCAGAGATGGGCTTGCTGGAGCCGCTGCTAGCCTTCACAGAGTCCTTTTTCCCTGCAGTCTTAGCCTCGGTTGGGGCAGCCTTCACTTTCACGATGGACTTCGTCTCTGTCCGTTGCTTCACCTTCGGCTTCGCGGCGACCTGAAAATCTTCATCACTATCGTCGTCGCTACTACTCTTCCGCTTCTTCGCGCGCTTGGCGGGTGCCTTGCGCCGTCCTCCACCCTTCTTCTTAGCTGGAACAGACGTCGCAATGATCTTCCGCTGCTCCTCGGTTTCGTTGATCAGCACCTCGAGTTTGTCAAGATCGGACACCCACAGATCCTTCACTGGTGTCCCCTCAAGAGTTTTATACTCGTCTTCACGGCCTCGAAGCTCTGCCTGGAGCTTCTCAACTCTCTCCTTCGTCAAACTCATCAACTTCATGGAGAGCAGATAGTCGTAGCCGCGTGCCGTTTCTGCAGAAGGAGACGTTTCATCGTCATCCTCTTCAGCCTCAGACTCCTCATCGGTATCCGACTTCTTCTTCTTCGAGGCGGTATTTGTTATCTGGTCGTACCCGTCTTTCACTAACTGTCGGATGAGATCATCCTTCTTCCGGTTGTTGATAACAAGTTTCCCGCCAACCACAGCCAAGATAAAGCGAGCCTTGTTCGACAAAATCTTGATCTGCTCTGCGAGCTTTGCGAGCATGGAAGCTTTCCGCTTCTCGTAGAATTCAAGACGAATGCCATAGAACTCGTCGAGAATATCGAGCGGTGTCTCGTACTTCTTGATGTGGCCACTGGCGTCGAAGAGATGCATATTCGAGGTCGAGATTGACGTTTCCAGCTTGAACTTCTTGATCACGCCGCCTGGAGCCTTAACGATGTCGCGAAGAATCTCTGGTGCCATATTGATGGTGAAAAGCACTGTGGTGTCAGTGTGGTTCTCTCGGAAATCCTTGATGGTTCCAGCCTCCAAGAGAGACTCTAGAAACTGCTTGTACGAGTGTGTCCACGTCTTGACTGGCAACTCGGTGATTACGAGTGTACCCTCATCCGCAACTTCGTACTTTCCTTGGACGACGAATGTGTCGGTAAGTTTGCCTGTGATCTTCTCAGTGATTGATCCTGTGAACCCTCGGTACCACGGAACAAGGGGCTCGAGCTCTTCGTCCTTCAGTTTGTGGCGAAGGTTGCGAATGATGTCCAGTGGGTTATAGTTGGGAATCGAGCTGGACCAACCAGTGCCGATACCTTCACTGCCGTTCACTAGCACCATCGGAATGATTGGGACGTACCATTCCGGCTCAATCGATTGGCCATCTTCGTCAAGGTACTTGAGGTTGTCATTGTCGAGGGTATCAAACAAACGACGTGCAAGTGCCTCCAAGTTTGTGAAGATGTAACGAGCGGACGCCGCATCCTTACCACCGAGAATTCGAGTACCAAACTGGCCGTTCGGGGAGAGGAGATGGATATTGTTGCTGCCGACGAAGTCCTGTGCCATGTTCACAATTGTGCCTTGCAAACTTGCTTCACCGTGGTGGTACGCCGAATGCTCGGACACGTAACCCGCAAGCTGGACCACCTTGATCTCCGACTGGCAAGGTCACAAACACCTTTAGATACGAAATATAACGGACACATCAGTGTATACGATCACACATACCTTGAGGTTGCGCTTGAAACAACTGAATAAAACCTTCCGCTGAGATGGCTTGAATCCGTCGACCACGCTTGGAATGGAACGCAAGTTGTCGGCCATCGAGAACAATATCAACTCCTTGTTGACGAATCTGCACGAGCAAGGAAAAAATTTAGAGACTGCCCACGGAGATGACGACATTTGGGCACGTACTCTGTGTAAGCCATTTCTTCCACGTCGTAGTCGACGAACGTGCCGGGCTCAAATCCTCGAAGCCATTCTTTGCGTTCTTCAACTCGCTTCTTGGAGAAGGCCATGTCAATCGAGTCTCCATCCGCATCGTTGTTGTAGACAAACCCGATCTGATGCGTCTGAAGGTCCGAGAAGTACTCCTTTGCCTCTTGGGACGTACTTGTACCAAGACCCTTGTAGTACTTGATGCTCCAACCGCGACCATTGTTCGTGGCTTCACGCCACGCGTCATACTCCGGCATCGTGTAGAAAACTTTGGGTGTTGTTCGGGGCTTCGTGCACTTCACGATAGGCGTGATGAACTCCTGGAGGAAGCCTTCGATCTGCAACAACGATGGCCAGAAATGGTGGATGAAGTTGATCACAAGACCCTTGATGTGACTGCCATCATGATCCTGATCGGCCATGATCATGAGATGGCCATAGCGGAGGCCTTTTGTTGACGTGTAGGTCTGACCAGGCTTCAGTCCCATGATTTTGACAAGATTCTGGATCTCTTCGTTCTTCATGATCTGTGAATGGCTTGCCTCACGAACGTTCAGCAGTTTTCCTTTGAGCGGAAACACCCCATAGTAGTCTCGGCCCACGACAGCGAGGCCACTGATAGCCAAGGACTTCGCCGAATCACCTTCTGTCAGGATGAGTGTGCAGTCTTGTCCCTTCGCAGAGCCTGCGTGGTTCGCGTCATCCAGCTTCGAGATACCTGTCAGCTTGGTCTTCTTAACACCGCCAGCCTTGCGTCTCAACTCGGCCGTTTGCTTATACTGTGCAAACGAGATGATGCGTTCGACCATACCACTCTTCTCGATCTGCTTCAAGAACTTCTCGCTCAGTGTGAACGTTGAACCAAACGCTGGCGGTCGAGTAGTCAAGGTTTCCTTGGTTTGGGAATCAAACGCCGGGTTGTCAATGAGAGCACTAACGTAGACCGTCATGTGGTTCTTGATGTAGTTCGGCTTAACCGACTCGCCTTTGTTCTTCTTCTTCAGCACGGCGACGAGTTTGTTTACAATCTGATCGGCAATGTAGTTCACGTGTTGGCCACCCTTCGTGGTACAGATGCCGTTGACAAAACTGATCTGCTGAAAGCCATCGTCGCTTAGGCCGACACCCACTTGCCATCGGTCATCAGGTTTGTCAAAGATGACAGGGGTCTTGTTGCCACCTCCACCGCTGCCACCACCGACGCTCTCTTCTTCCGCATCACTGCCCTCCCCATCGGCTGCTCTCGAGTTGGCACCACCAGAAATGTTGTAGAGCTCCACGTAGTCGATGAACGACTTGATCGAAATCTGCTCGTCGTTCAGGAACACTTTCAATGACTTGTCTGTGACGCCAGCCACGTCGTACACTCGCTTCTTGAAAAGCGCAATGATGTCGTCGTCCAGGTGTGTCATCTTGAAACGTGCAAGATCGGGCTTGAATGTGATGCACGTGTAATCTTTCTTCGACCATGGAGTGATCGTGGGCTTGCCCTTATCCGCCATGTTGTTCGAGAAGACTTGCTTGTACTTCTGCTTCGTACTGTGATCGGCTGTCTCCACGATAAACTCTTCGGAGAAAATGTTGGCGAGCTTTGCACCGTAGCCATTACGGCCACCAACAGTCTTCTTCTTGTTGTCATCGAAATTGCTGCCCGTGAGCAAGTGGGCAAAGATCAGCTCGGGCACGTAAACCTTGTGTTCTTTGTGCATGGCGACAGGAATACCCTTGCCGTTGTTCCAAACCGAAATCTCTCCTTTCTCGACGTCGAAGGTCACTCGTAGCGTGTCCATCGTCTTGTCGCGCTGCTTGTTATCGCAAGCGTTGACGATGATTTCGTCAAAGATCTTGTACAATCCCGGTGTCTACACCAACCACAAAATGCGCAATACACCAATGAGTTCCATGGTCCGCGATATTGAGCACGTGCGCTTCTACCACCACATACGTAAGTGATCTTTCGCATCTCCATCTTCTTGGTCTTGTCGTCAAACACCCACATGGGCTGCGTGATCGGCTCAATCGATCCAACTGCAATCGCGGACGAAGACACAGATCACAGTCAGCCTTTCGCACGTCCAACACCAATGCACCACAATCGCAGCAACAGCGTTCTACGTACTGTACGTGTCGGGACGCAGCAAGATGTGCTCGAGCTGCGTTTTCTTCTGGTAAATCTGCTCAATCGACTGCTTCGTGCCGCCCTTGGTCGGCGTCTCGACCATCTCCACATCCGAATCGCCCGCGGCGCCGAAATCGTCGTCGTCGTCGTCATCCGCGTCACTCTCCTCGTCCTCGTCCGAGTATGCGCTCTTCTTCTTCTTCTTGGCCGGTGCCTTCTTCTTGGCCGCGGCGGCCGCCGCCGTCGGCTTCTTTTTCGCGGCGCCGCTCGCGGCCTTGGCCTTGGGCTTGGCCGCCGGCTTCTTCGCCGCGCCCGCGGCCGCCGGCTTCTTCTTGGGCGCCGCCGGCTTGCGGCTCTCCGGCTCCCACGCCTGCAACATCCGCCACATCGCGCGTTAGTTAGTGCCCCGCGTCATCCAGTCCCCCCCCTCCTCTCCCCTCCTCCATTCTCCTCCTCCTCTCCCCTCCTCCTCCTCCATTCTCCTCCTCCATTCTCCTCTAGGTCCACAGGCACCACGTACGTCCGAGTCCGACTCCGAGCTCATGCTTCCTGGTTGCCGTTCGCTGGTTTCCCTTGGCGATGTTGCCGCCCCGGAAATGCCGCGCTCGCTTGTTGGGTTAGACCGTTGGGCGTTTAGACGCCTCGGCCGGCTCTCGGAAAGGCAACTTTCAAACAGGGGATGTGCGCGCGCAGAAAACCAAGCCAGTGAGACGTTGCACCTCGTATTCGAGGTTTTTGTCTCACTTCAAAATAACCGGTATTTGGGATCCTAAACCGGTATGCACATGGGTACATTCTCACATTAGCCTAGTCTGGTCTTTGAAAGGCCACCAGCTCACCTCACCGCCCACCGCCCAGGATGTCGGTGAACTGGTCCGGGAGCAGCGTGGCGTCCACGTCCACCTCCTTCGCCCGCATCGGCTCGCGGTCGCGGTTCGGGAACCGCTCGATGAACGACGGACCGCGCGAGATCCGCTGGAGCTCGTCGGCGCGGATCTTCTCGGAGGAGCCCTGGTTGTTCTCGTGGTCTTCCCAGGCCAAGTGCCACGCTGTGGAGCGAGCGGACGCGTCCCGCAGACTGTCGGCGACGTTGCCGTCCAGCACCTTGTGGACGTCGCACGGGAAGAACTGCGTCTGGTTGAAGCACGGCGACATGTGCGGCTGTAAACCCTGTGGGCCGAACGCCGACTGCTGCTGGTACTGCAACTGGATCGAGACTTGCTGGTCAAAGTCCTTGATATATGCGTCCAACTCCTTGTGCGAGTCACAGTGGAGATCCGATCGCACTCTTGACTGATACTGCTCGTACGTCGGAGTGACAAACGGGGATCGAGTGATACACGGCAGGCAGCCACCATCCGCGGCGTCGCTACCAGCGTATCGCAAGCACTGAGCTCCATAGGTGAACAAGCTTGGAGCCGACGGCCGTCCTTCCCAGTGGCGTCCGTTCCAGTAGGATGCGCGATCGCCGAGCGTGGCTGGCGAGAGGAAGAGTCTGTATGGTTGCACACCAGCGCGCTCAGCTTCCGGAATCGACACCTGGATATCCTCGTCTCGAAGTCCGAACAGGTCTTCCGCAAACGCGAAATAGTTAATCAGGGCCTCGCGCCCTTCGAAGTCGCCCTCCACTTCTTTCAGCAAACCTTTCGTCGAGAGAAAGTCGTTTGAGAGTTGGCTGATCGCGACATACTTGGCGCGCCTCCTCTCCACAACGTGAAGCGGCCCAGTGAGACTGTCTGGCCGCGTGCCGTGGATTGCATTGTCGACCTTGAGCTCGTTCCGCGAGTCTTCGACGAGGCTTGTAGTCGCAGAGAGCCATGCGACATAGTCTGCCTTCTTGATACTCTTCGTGGTTGGGTTCATTAGGGCCTCAATAGATTCCCGTTTGGCAAAAGCGCCGAGATCTTTGACCATGAGATCAATCTCGTTCTGAGTGAGCGTACCGGACTCGTCAAAGTCATACGCATCGAACATGTAGTCTGGTGAACCGAGCAGCTGATCCCGGAACCGACGGTAGTACACACGGCCGTCAAACGCTGGGTCCAGGAGGATCATCGCCGAGTCGAGACGTGGAAGCTGGCGGTACCACAGCAAGCGCGCAAGTTCATTCTCATCGAGGTAGCCACTCTTGTCCAAATCAAACTGGTCAAACATCAAGTTCGGATCCAAACCGATCCAGTCCTGGAACTCGCTGAACGTGATCTCGCCGTCTCCGTTCGGGTCTAATCGTTTCACTTGCTCCCACTTCATCGTTTCAAAATCTTCCGTGAGGGATTTGATGAGTTGTGCACTCAGCTTTTCAGCCGATCGTGGGCTCTCAATTGAGGATATTTCGTAGGCCGTAACCTTACCGTCGTGGTTCAGGTCTAGCTCCGCAAGATCATACGACGAGTACTTCGCGGAGAAATCAGCACTGACTGGAACGCCGAGGGTACCAAGGAGCAAGTCCATGATCTCTCGGTCGTCCGTTTTGATCGTGTCAATGGATTCTTCTTCATTCGGATACTGAAACTGGATGTTCGGATCTGCCGCGATCTCGAGTCGCCGACGTTCTCCGGCAAAGCGGTGGAACATGAACTCAGTAATGTTCGTGCTGAGCGCATCGAAATAGTTCCCCCGCCACGTCTTGACGTTGTACACTTGGAAGCCCCACTTGGTATGAGAAGGCACTGAGCTGGGTATGAAAAAGCTATTGGTGTCATCCAGTGGATCTTTGTACCGCGACTTGACATGGTGACCTGCTTTCATCTGCGACTGCCCAACTATATCAGTCTTCTCCATACCATCGGGGCAGATCTTTGCCGGATCGTCGGGTATTTGCGTGAAGGATGTGCAGTTACTCGTGTTGGTCGGCTCGCAGCACGTTACTTGCCACTGTAGGTCCTCCATTCGCCATCGCTGTAGGTAGATGTCGTTCGGGTTGTCGTACCCTTCGTGGTAGAATGCACGGTGGTAGCTGAGTCCGAAGTCTGTTTTCCCTTCGCTTGTTTGTACACTTTGCCACAACGGATCCATTACGGGGCGAGGCAGCCAGTACTCGACGGTCTTGAAGTATGTTCGGATCAGAAATGCCTTGTCATCCTGGGACGGGTCGGACGCTTCGACAACTGCGATTGTCTGGTCGTGGGTTTCATTGATGCTCATGCCGCCCGGTGACTCGAGTGGGGCATCAGGATAGAAGCTTCGCACGAACCGGAAGGGTCCATTTGGAAAGGCGCTCGTGGCGATTCCACTAAGACCCATGGTGTTTGTGATGTTGTCGACGTGCGTCCACATTACGAATTGCTGGGTCTTCTTGTTGAACAGAACTTTGGGGCGATCCGCTAGAAGACCTCGGGGAGCTCTTGCGGCACGATCACCGAATGGGTCGGTAAGATTTGTGAAATGGAACATTATTCCTTCATTCCTCCACTCTAGAAAGTCGACAGTGGAGCATGCCCCCACAGCACCGAAACCCGTTGACGCATTGTACACTTCGGAGTACCAGTACGTGGTTGGTCCATGGGCTTGAATCTTTCCTGAAGTGTCTTCTGCCGCGAGTACATCGTAGTCGAGACTGGTTTCAAGTGGAGCGACAATCGTGCCGTCTTGCGCAATATCTTGGAGCGTGAGCATCTCAGCGAGCGGAACAATCTCTTCGTCTGGGCTCACATTATCTTCACCAGTGCCATCAGGAATTTCTGATTCACTCTCTCGCACATCGTTGAAATACTTCCGATGGGGAGCCCCATCAAACGGCACCAGACCGCCGTTGCCGTGCTTGTACACTTCCCGTCGTGATAGGTGGCTTTCGTGCTTGACCATCGGATGGTACGAAGTCGCCGGGCCCTTCGTTGACGCAGCCCACAACTTGCGTAAACCTCGCTTTCGAACGACCACATACCCATTTCCATTGCCATTCACATCCCCTGCAGCTGGCCGGAAGTATGGGCATTTGAAATCCTTGATGAAGTTGTCGCCAACGTAGATCTCATCCCACCACGTCGTCATCGAGTGAAGATTATTCAAGCTGATCGACGAAACTGCGTCCCCCGAAAACGAGGCGTTTTCCACCTTGAGTACATCATTCAGTTGGATGCTGTACAATCGCCGATGCCAGTTGAGGAAGACGTCGACCTTGTACCATCGATTCTTTTGGATCTTGCGCTGGAATATCCGACGAGGCAAATTGAACGCATTCGCTTCGTGGGTGAACGCGCCGTCGACGATGCCGATCGCGACCATGAATTCGTTCTTGTTCTCGGCAAGAGATGGCGACGCTGGAACACCGTGGACGCCGAAAAGAGCTCCGCGATTCACAGTTGATGTGCCGTCGGCTAATAGATCGTACATAACGTAGAATGTTATTCGCTCCGGTTGCGACGGCTTCGAAAGTCTGAACATTGGTCCATTCCGCACGAACTGCTGATTTTGCTCGCCCAGCACACCTTCGCTTCCCCTCGCATAGTTTTCGCCGCCAGCAACGAGAAGGGACTTGGAGGTGCCAGCAGCCCCAACACTGGGATCGACTCGATAGGCGGCGCTAGTCGCGACTTGGATATACGTAGACCCCCGACCGCCTGAACGTGCCCTATCTTGTGACGCGCCGCCGCTCGCTACCACTAAACCGGAACTCCAAGTAGAAAACGATTGAGCGTAGACTGCGATTCGACCACCACTCCCTCCGCCTCCGGGCATCGCACGAATAGTTGGTGATGAGGCAGAGACGGGCCCTCCGTGTCCCCCTGCAGCCTCTAGATTTCCGTGGTGTGAGATCGTCGCACCACTCTCAATGAGGATTGAGCCGGCGGAACCACCACCTCCCGCCGTGTAGCCCATCGCGCCGTTGCCGCCGTTCACTATCACTTTCCCGTTTGTTCCGATGACCATATCGTTCAGCGCTCGAAGATGGATCGCCCCGCCGCCTGCGCCACCGAGCGTCGGCTGTACAACCGGGAAAACGTCGATCGGTTCTTCTCCTCCTCCAGCTCCCCCGCTTCCGCCGAGCAAATCGAGAACACTGTCAGATGAATACGTAGGCGCGTAGCTGTCAGGTGTCCTGAAGCGTGATGCGTATCCATCGCCTCCTTTGCTTGCGAAAGAAGCCCCCGCCCCACCAAACGCCAGAGAAAAGCACTGCGAGTCCACAGCTTCACCAGCAGCTCCAATACCTCTCAGGTTTGTCACGTCGACTAACAGCGCTTCACAGAGATCTTGCTGACGGTAACGCGGAGATGTCGGACTCGTCGCGACGCGATTCGCGCTCGTGGTCCACATTTGGATCTTCCACACAAACCCACCGGCTGCACCTCTGCCACCGGAGCAGGATTTATCAGCGTAGTTCTTGGTGCTATCCATCGCCTCATCCATCAACCGTTGGTTGGGAACGAGCCATTCCGAAGACTCGAACCGTTCGTCGGCTGCCGCTGCTCGGATTGAGCTGGTTGAAGACTGGTCTGGAAGCGTTGAGCCTTGTAGGCACTGGGACACTGGGTCCGTTCTGGACACACGAGCGTCGATCAATGAGGGAAAGCTTGTCAGTACCTTTAGACGGAGTGCTTCAGCCGAAGTGTCGTGCTGGATGTTGTCGGTTCTGTTTCCAAACAGTGTGAGACGGAACGATCCAGAGAGTTCGTTGCCGTCGCGCACGGTCCGCACAGCTACCTGCGAATCCAACCCGGTGAGCAGGCTTTGTGCGCGCAGCTGTGGTATGTTCCCCACAGCCGTGAGAAACGTAATTCGCCATAGCCGGCTGATCTCGGGCACTTGTTGCTTGGTGCCGTCGCGTTCCACTCTCAGCTCACCGATGTCAGGGAAGGCAGTTTCCAGATACTTTTGGACGTCGTAGGCAGTCGCGTCGTACGGGATCCGCTGCGTTGTGCGGCCGTCTGAGCCGAACGAAACCACGAACGAGCCCTGGATCTTCTGCCCGGGCGCCGCTGACGTCTCAATCTCTTGGATTTCGGGAATGTGCGTCCCGAATGTCGAGAGTGTCTTCACATAGACGCGCACACTCGTGCTGCCGGGGCCGTTCTGGTTGTTGTTTTGCGTGTCAAAGCCAACGAAGCCGCCACCGGGGAACCCACCGAGCGTCCCAGGACGCGCCTGGAGTGTCGTATCGATGATCATGCTGCTCCTGCTCATGATGCTGATGGCGTTCGAGCCGATGAGCCGCACGCGCACGTCATTGCCGAGGTAGACGGTCATGAAATTGAAGACCGCGACTTTGGTGCCGCCACTTCGCGTCTCGACGACCTTGCCCTGGAGCGACACGTCGCCCCACAGCAGCGCCTTGTCCGTGTCGAACACCAGGTAACCTTCTTTGAGTTCGAGCGAGCCGATCACCGTAAAGTCGAACGTGTCCCAGCCTAGCGACGCCTTCGTGGACGAGCCCAGCGGCCTCATTTGCCACCCGAACGTGCCCGACTTCCAGTCCTCAAAGTCGTTCACGAGCGGCACCGACGAGCGATTGCCACCGGCAAACTTGCGCGTGAAGCTCTCGTGGCTCGCCTGCCGGATCGAATAGTCTACCACAGCGCACAAGTGCATCATGAGTCGAATGGAGCTTCCCTCATTCCCACACAAAGCGCGTCGTCACCTTCGTCTCCGCGCGGACAGCGATGCGTGGCCTTGCAGCGCTCGTAGTTCTGGCAGCGCTGTGTGGCCGACAGCTCGTTGCAGCGCGTGGTCGCATACCACGCGTCCGCAACGCTGGCCGGCGGCGCCGCTGCGGCCGCCGCCACCGCCGCAGCGACGAGGGTTGTGAGCCACAGCGACACCGCGAGTGCACGGCGGCGCGACGGCCCGCGCGCTGGAGGCCGCACCGACATGCGTAGACGTCTGAGAACAAACAGACGCGGATCCGTCAGGTTCGCCCGGCGCGAAGCGACGCGACGCGGTGCTAACTATGTCCACGACGCCTCCATCACGACCGGCCGGTGCATTTGGAACCGGTGGGTCGCCGTCTCGGCTTTTCCCGCGCATCTCCGGCGCGGTAGTACTGTAACATGTCCATCAAAGTACGGAGACCTTCGTTAGCTGAAATCTCAGTACACAACAGAGGCAGTTGAAGTTGACCATCATTCGCATTCCTCGCTCAGAATAGAGCGACCGTCGTGACCTCGGGTCTGATCGACGATTCGGGATCCTGGACCGAACGCAGTTGATCGTCGACGGGCTTTCGCCGAGCGCGACCAGCGGCGCACAAACGCGGTCAGTTGCGTCTTCGCCGTCACGCGACCGCAGGCGGAGCGCGGACTCGTATGAACCCACCAGGTTACGCCATGCACCCCGGGCAGGGAGTGCCCACCGCCACGTACGGCGGCCATCCACAGCAAGCCTACGCGACGAGCTACGCTGGAGCCTCCGCGTACGCCTTGCCACCGGGTCAGAATGCACAGGGTGGTTACCCGTACGCTCCTCCTCCAGGCCAAGCCCCACCGGGATACCCGCAGCCAGCGTACGCGTTTCCTCTTGGGCAGCTACCGCCAGGGTACCCAACTTCAGAATATGCGGTTCCGCCAGGATACGGCCCTCCAGGATATGCGGCACCGGGATACGCGCCGTACGCAGGCGTAGGGTACTCACCAGGCTCCGTCGCGCCAGAGCCAGGCATCCCGAGTGGGATGCCATATCCGTACGCCATTCCCGTTGGCCAAGTCCCACCCGAGCTGGCGGCGCGCGCCGCGTTCGCGGCGTTCTCCGTGGGCATGCCGCCGAGCGCGTACGCTGGGATCGCCCGCATGATGGGCGTGCCACAGCAGGCTCAAGACAACGACCCGCGCAACCGCGTCACGACCGGCCTGTGGGACGCCGGACTCTGCGGCTGCTGCACGCACTGCGTGCCGAACGGGCTCATGGCGTGTCTCTGTCCGTGCATCTCGCTCGCTCAGATCTTCGCGCGGCTCGGCAGCCCGGCGCGCTACAGCGCCATGCTCTCCCAGTTTGCGTGCATGTGGGTTCTCCCGATCGTCGCGCGGATCATGCCCGAGATCATGTTCCGCTCCATGGGCGTGCACGACGTCGATCTCCCGCTGATCGTGAACTTGCCGCTGCTTATGCCGCTGCTCATGACCGGCCTGGTCGTCGCCAACCTGCGCCAGCGGATCCGCGCGCGCTTCAAAATCCCAGCGTCGCCCTGCGAGGACTGCGCCGTGGGTTGCTGCTGCGCGCCGTGCGCGATCGCGCAGATCGCGACCCACGTCAAGAGCTACACGCCCGGGAACTGCTCGTTCGACCCGCCGGATATGCTGCCGCCCTTCCAATAGTCTGTGGTCCAAAGAGAAAAGCCTAATGCAGTTGGCATGGTCCGAGTTGGCTCTCTTGTTCGCCTCTTACTGTACCTACTGAATGGAGATGGGATGATGAGCGCCTGAAGTCTCACTTTGTGGGTAAGGGTGGCGAGCTCATCTCCATTATTGGGTTGAGGGTCATCCCGCTGCTATTGGAGTCCAAGGCATCCGATTTGATCGCCTCGGGCTCATTCTCCAAACGCGCACAATGGCCACACACGCGACGGCCACGCCCACGGCGCCACCTAGCGGCTACTACGCGGCGCCGGCGCCCAGCGCGACCGCCGTGCCGATCTTCGACCTCGAGAGCTACCGGGACGTGCCCGGCTATGCCGAGCAGACCACGGACCGCATGGGCGCGTGGCGTGCCGGCCCGTTCGACTGCTGCAGGCACAGCATCGTGCCCAACTGCTGCATGGTCACGCTGTGCCCGTGCGTGTCACTCGCCCAAGTGTTCGTACGCATCGGCTGCACGGAGGCGTTCGGCGCGATCGTGTTCACGGGCGCATTCGCGTGGCTCTTCACAGCCGGGATCGCCGTGGCCATGATCATCCCTTTACCCAACGAAGATGAGAC
Source organism: Pythium rhizo-oryzae (assembly GCA_027475725.1). NCBI lineage: Eukaryota > Oomycota > Peronosporomycetes > Pythiales > Pythiaceae > Pythium > Pythium rhizo-oryzae. Next base: position 32,448 of record JAMFLL010000063.1, read on the forward strand.
CGAGCCCTCGCGACACCTGAGTTGGCTGCCACTCGTGCTAGCCAATCTGTGGTTCTTCTACGCACTCGGAGTGTATGCCGCTCGGCGGAAAGTGCGGCTCACGTTCAAGATTGAAGAACAGGAGTACTGCGAGGACCTCGTGCTCTCGTGTCTGTGCCCACCGTGCACGCTCGCACAGATTGCGACCCACGCCCAGAGCTATACGCCGCGGTTGTGCTCGTTCGGGCGGCCCGACACGCTGCCGCCGTTCCAGGACTATTGAGGCGGATCCACAAGAATAAGGATACCCTGGCTGAAACGAGTCGATGGAGATCTCCAGCGAGAACGCTTCCAAATCCACCAGTTTCCATGTCTTCAAATTGCTTTTGCGCGCTTGTTGTGTTTCTGGGATGCACGTAGCCTCGCCTCAATGCCTCAGTCCGTTCACGACAAAAGCAGACTGCTCGGCTGTGGGTCCGCGACGGAGGTGCCCCGCGATCGCTTTGGAAGGGGTCTCGAGGTGACCGACTCCTGGCTGCGTCAGCAGTCCTCTCCGTGAGACTGTCGCAACGTCAAGAAGCCTACAGATCCTTTCTGGCGGTGCCGTCGCGCGCGCACGGGGGAAGACAGCCATACAGAGGAACAAACCGTAAAACTGGCCCTCGCTGGCCAGGACTGGGCTCGGTGGTACTGCGAGGGCAGGTAGGACATGCTGCCCCCATCTCGATCATCTCCGGTCGTGCGGCACCGTTTGCGTGTGACGCGCCATGCGGTCATCCGCGAAAATTTCTGGCGGGAAGCCAGCGTATCACTTGGGCTAAGGTCAACTTCAACTGTCTCTAAATAAGTGAGTTAAAAATGTACCGATTATGTCTTGTTGTAAAAGTGAAGAATGTTCTACTGAAATAGATTAGTAGATGTTCATACCCCAACCAGATATGTCTGAAAATCGCCTTTGCGGCGTTGACGTTGACGATAAGCAAGCTGATTGCTTTCCTCACATTCTCGGCCATACGTATCATCACAGTCACCAGCGCCCCCATTGTCTGGGTGCACGCGCGGAACTGCACAAGCGATGTACGCACTCGTCCTGTGTGTGACTCACGCTGCCGCCAATTTTTCAACTGTTGAAGGCCACTTCTCCAAGGATGGGGGGCAGCCTTCGCGCCGTCCAGGGAGAGCCACTGCACGCGTCTTATTCCCCACAAGCCACTGTCAACTAGCCATCGGTGATCCCCACGCGTGCATCCAACGCCCCTGCTCGCTGGTGCACGACATCACAAGCGAGGACAATTTCCCATTCTCCCTCCCCAGGCGCCCTACCACCAGCGTGGGCAACAACCGGTTCGCTCCCTGGTATTTCCCCGCTCGACCTCCTCAATGAGCGAGACACACCTACCACTATCGGTCATCCGGCCACCGTCCGCGACCGCAGCGTACACACTCAACGAAGGCCCGCCGTTCGCCATCGCCATGCCCGTGGAGAGACCCGTGAACTGGGACTTCCCGATGCTCCAGCCACCGCCCGTGAAGCCCGTATCCCAGTGGGCCACGGGGCTCTTCCGCTGTACCGACCACTGCGTGCCCAACTGCGGCATGTCGTTCCTCTGTCCGTGTGTCGCGCTCGCGCAGATCTTCGCGCGGATGGGCATGCCACGGTACTGGGGTATGGTCGTGGTGATGGCGTGGGCGTGGCTCGCCATGGTCGCCGCGGCGGTCTTTTTCATTCTCCCCAAGTCTGCATCCACGGCAAGAGGCGGCGACCAATCGAAAGAGCGACATCTCACCGGACTCGTGCTGCCCGTGGCTGTGCTGTGGGGCGGCAACGCGCTCGCGGTGGTCGTGATCCGCCGCAGCATTCGCCGCACGTTCAACATCCGCGACACTCGGTTCGGCGACTGCGCCGCCGCGTGGTGCTGCACGCCTTGCGCGATCGCCCAGGCCGCGACGCACCTCCAGACCTACACGCCGGGCGCTTGCTCGTTCCAGCGACCAGATGTCCTTCCAGCTTTTTTAGATAGCTGAATGAAGCTATGAATAATTGGATCAAAGATGCGAACTTGAAATTCTCACGGTCAGAACCCGAGTCACTCAAAAAGACTTGCTGTTGTCTCTTTTGCTACCGCTATCTTCTTATCACGCGGATACCAAGATACGACGCCTGCCAGGAAGCGGCGGACGGGTTGTACTTCATCATTTCCCGTCTCACTTTCGAAGGCCTCAGATCAAAAACACCTTCGAGCGGAAGTAACATGACCTCTGTCTATCCAGCGCCGACTTATGGCGGCCAACAGCCCCCACCCGGTGGTGGCTACTACAGTTCAATGCCGCCGGGGACGGTTCAGCCACCGCAAGGCTATCCTCCGCACGGCTACCCTCCGCAAGGGCACTACGTGCCGCCGGGCAGTGCACCTCCGCCAGGCTACGCACCACCGCCAGGCTACGCAGCCCCACCAGGGTATGCGCCTCCCGCCGGGTATGCGCCACCTCCGGGGTACGCCCCGCCTCCCGGGTATCCTTCATCCGACCTGTACGCCACAACCCCGGCCGGAGCCTACGCCACTCCAGTAGCAGGAGGCTACCCTTCGCCTCAGTACGGCAACGCCTCCGCCGTCGCGTACCAGGGCTACGTGCCGCCGACCGACAAGCAAGGACAGCAGCCAGACCCTGCAAACCGTATCGACAACGGTCGCTGGGCCGCCGGACTCTGCGACTGCTGCAACAATTGCATCCCGAACCTATGCATGTCATGGTGCTGTCCGTGCGTCTCGCTTGCACAGATCTACGCACGGCTGGGGCTGGGGCGGTACTGGGTCGTGCTCACACGGGTGTTGGTGTTGGTGGTGGCCGGTTTCGTCTTGCAGCTGATGACACCGGGGAGCAGCAGCACGAGCGCCTCGACATGGGACAGCACCAACGGTTACTCGACCCGAGCACCGTCAAGTCCTGTGTCAACGGCTGGCTCAATCGGCTACTTGGTGATCGAGCTCGCGCTCATGTTCCACGTGCTCCACGCTCGCCAGCGCGTGCGTCAGCGCTTCCAGATCCCGGGCAACTGCTGCTGCGACTGCCTTGTCTCGTGCTGCTGCTCGTGCTGCGCGATCGCGCAGATGGCGACGCACGTGAAGAGCTACACGCCGGGGAGCTGCGGGTTTGGCGCGCCGGACGTTCTCCCGGCGTTTACTAACTGAGCGCTCTACGCGCCAGGAGAGGCGAGGTGCGCGAGACAGTACATAGGTTCTAAGTTGAAGTTGACAAACACTCTGAACCGACAAATGAGACCAAACTTGGTGCTGCTGTGGATATTTCCTGCTACTGTCCATCTTAGGAGAGCGCATGTCGCTCCAATGAGGCTAAAAATAAGTGAGCTATGGGATCAAATCCTGCTTCATCAGCTAGCGAAACCCCACATCCTCAGCACGCGCTGGCGTCCTCGCAAGCCTCCCATCTTATCTCTGATCGCCGCGGAATTCTGTGGCTCAAGGAGCAGGCTGTGGAGAGGGCAGCTACGTGAGTTGGTGTCAACATAAGGACGTCTCAAGGGCCACATTCCCGGAGTTCCGGCCCTCTTCTCGCGGCTCGCAGTCGGTTCTCGTGCGGTAACGATGACCGCTGTCCACCCGGCGGGGACGTACAGCAACCAGCAGCTCGGCGCGCAAGACTTCAACGCCGCGCCACCAGGGGCAGTGCCACTAGAAGGAAATGACTTGCCGCAAGGATACTACGCCCCACCAGGAGTCGGTTCGTCACAAGGGTACGGCGTCGCCGCGCCTGGGGCTGCGTGGGGAGATCCATCAGTGCTAGTAGCAGGAGGCTATCCGTCGCCTTATCAAAACGGCAACACCGGCGATGATACTACGAAAGTCGCGTACCAAGGCTACGCGGCCCCGACCGACAGGGAGGAACAGCGAAGCAACCCGGCGAACCAAATCGCCAAAGGCCACTGGGCCGCCGGACTCTGCGACTGCTGCAGCAACTGCATCCCGAACCTCTTCATGTCGTGGTGCTGCCCGTGCGTCGCGCTCGCGCAGATCTACGCGCGGCTGGGGTTGGGACGGTACTGGGTCGTGCTCGGGCGCGTGCTGGTGCTGATGGTGGTCGGCATCATCTTGCAGCTGATCGCGCCAACGGGGGGAAGCTCGGATGGACGCTCGGCGTCGCCGGTCGGGGTGTTGGGCTACCTTTTGATCGAGCTCGCGCTCATGTTTCACGTGCTCAACGCTCGCCAGCGCGTGCGCCAACGCTTCCAGATCCCGGGCAACTGCTTCTGCGACTTCGCGGTGTCGTGCTGTTGCTCGTGCTGCGCGATCGCGCAGATTGCGACGCATGTGAAGAGCTACAGGCCGGGAAGCTGCAGCTTTGGCGCGCCGGACCTGCTGCCGGCGTTCGTCTGAGAATCTCTCGCCGACATGGAGCCAGAATCGCTCGAATAAATATACATATTATGGTCTTACAGGTTCTTCATCAACTAGTCGTAAGAGAAGTGCCTTCGTCTTCTTCTTGGAACTGACAAGAGAGGGTAGAGGTCGTTGTGTGACAAGTTGTAACCCAAACCTGATTGTTCTGATCGGAGCTATCACCTGTTTCTCGAAGACGCGCGATAAGATACCGATGGCATGCCCACGTTGGACTGGTTAACCAGGGTTGTTGCGAGCCAGCGTCTCTCATTCGCACAACTAGCAGGAGCGACTCGACCAGGTTATCTGCCATCGAGAGCCCATGGCGTCCGTCACCAAGACCAGCACGTGCGATGGTGTGCCGCCAGTCGACGGTAGGCAGCCGCTGCCTTTCGCGAGTGATGCGCAGCAATCTCCGACGAGCGGCTACGCTCAGGCCGTGCCGCTGGGCGTCGCACAGCCCCAAGGCGCGTACGCGATCCCACCAGGTTGCTACGCGCCGCCCGTGCACATCGCCGTGTCCATCGATCCAGTGACGGGCGTGGCGAGCCCGTACATTCACGGCGCGCCCGCGATCTACCAGCAGCCGTACGTCACCGCCGACGGCGTGGTCGTCACCGTGGTGCAGCCGGTGTACGCCGCGCCACCCCTCAACGAAGAGCAAGACCCTGCGAACCGCATCGAGATGGGCCGCTGGAGCGTCGGGCTGTGCGACTGCTGCAACAACTGCGTGCCCAACTTGCTCATGTCGTGGTGCTGCCCGTGCGTCGCGCTCGCGCAGGTGTACGCACGCATGGGGCTCTCGTCGTACCAGGCGGCGCTCGCGCGGTTCACTGTTTTCGTAGTCGGCGCCATCATCGTCTGGTACTTCCTGCCCGTCAACAGAGGCGGCCTTCAAGCGCGCTGGGACCCGAACACCGGCAGCTACGTGTACGAGCGCGCGCCGCTGAGCGTGGGCGACGTGATCGTGAACCTCATCTACGCCGCGCTTCAGCTGGGCTTTGCGATCTACGTGTTCAATGCGCGCATGCGCGTGCGCCAGCGCTTCCAGATCCCGGGCGACGCCTGCGGTGACTGCCTCGTGTCGTGTTGCTGCTCGTGCTGCGCGATCGCGCAGATGGCGACGCACGTCAAGAGCTACCGGCCTGGTGACTGCAGCTTTGGCGCACCGGACGTGCTGCCCGCGTTCAACCAGTAATCATGCAGCACGAAGAGAGACTGAGATCTCTTGTTGAAGTTGACGGCCAATCACCACTCTGAAGGGGGCTCTCGTGCCCACTCGCTAAGTTTAGATGGCTTTTTCAAATGCTATTTTTTACGTTAGACCAAGAGCTGAGCGTGTGCCGCTGCGTGACCGGTGCCTTCGCCTTGATAGCCGGTGCCAAGTGGCAGCAGTGTACTTCACCCCTGCTTTCTCAACACGATACACTCTCCAGGGCCGCAATCCTGGGATTTTGGCCGGCTTGAGGGATCGTCGAAACGCACCACCGCGGATCTGGTGTGGAGGAGATGGCCTCCGTTCACCCCGTCGCAGCGTCCAACAGCCAACAGCTCCGCGACCCACCGCCAGGTAACTATGCCGTGCTCGAAGCCACTTCTTCGCTAGGGTATGCGGTTCCCTCGCCTGGCGCAGCATGGGGAAATCCGGTCGTATCAGTACCAGGAGGCAATCCTCCTCATCAATACGGCAACACCAACGCTGCCACAGCCGCCGCCGCGTACCAAAGCAAGCAAGTACAGCAGGAAGACTCGGCGAACCGCGTCGACAACGGACGCTGGGCCGCCGGCCTCTGCGACTGCTGCGACGACTGTATCCCGAACCTGTGCATGTCGTGCTGCTGTCCGTGCGTCGCGGTCGCGCAGGTGTACGCGCGGCTGGGGTTGGGGCAGTACTGGGTCGTGCTCATTCGGCTTTTGCTGCTGGTAGTGGCCGGGACCGCGTTCCAGCTGGCCACTTCGGCGGGCGCCAGCGCGCCGGCATGGGACGAAACCAGCATCGAGCCGCCGCCGCCACCAAGTTCCCTGTCGACGGTCAGTACATTGGGCTCTCTGGCGAGCGTGCTTGCGCTCACGCTCCACGTGCTCTACGCACGGCAGCGCGTACGTCAGCGCTTCTTGATCCCGGGCAACGCGTGCTGCGACTGCTTCGTGTCGTGCTGCTGCTCGTGCTGCGCGATCTCCCAGATGGCGACGCATGTGAAGATCTACACGCCGGGAAGCTGCGACTTCGGCGCGCCGGACGCGCTGCCGACGTCTCCGATGGTCCTGGGCAACTGCTGCTGCGACTTCATCGTGTCGTGCTGCTGCTCGTGCTTGGCAATCGCGGATATGGCGACGCTCGTTACACCGGGCACCGGCAGTTTGGGTGCGCCAGACGTGCTCCAGGCGTTCCACTGAGGCATTTAGAGCATCACAGCGGGTGATACGAAGAGCTCAGATAACAGTTGAAGTTTGACCACCATTCTGAAGTGGGCTCTTATCTCCCCCCCAAACTCTATGTTTAGCTGGTGCCACGTGCTCGATCCAAACCGTGAGCTGAACAAGAGGCGCAAGGTTCGGACCTCGCGCTCTTGGTTTGGCGCTGCGCTCGCTGCTTCCCACGGGTGTCTCATCAAGTGGCTCCCCTGCGTCGGCCCCACTGGTGTTCGCTTCCATCTTTCTGTCCGGCCAGGGATGGCGACGGTGTACCCGATCAGCGCGTACGACGGCGGCGTCCCGGGCCACGTCGACCCGAATACACCGCAGCCATACAGCGGCCAAGCTGCGGCAAACCCAGTTCAACCTACTACGGGATACGCACAAAATTACTATTTGCCGCCAACAGGGGCCTACGCGAGTGCTCCTCCATACCAGAGCCCACCGGGCGCAATGGCTCACCCCGGGCAGCCATCATACCCAGCGAACATGCCGGTCCAAGGTGCGTACCCTGTGCCACAAGCGTATCCGATACCACCGGGGAGTGTCTATGGACCTCCTCCGTCTCATTCCGGGACGACGCCGTACCCACAACCGTACAGCACTCAACAAAGTGGTCTTCCCTATGGTGCGCCGCCGCCAGGCGCTGGTGCGTACCCAGGATACAACCCGCCGTACGGAGCCTCGCCCGTGTACCCCACACCCGGGGCGCCCGGCGCGCAGCCCGTCGTGATGTACCCCATGGCCGTCGCCCACCAAGGCACGGGCTCGACTGACCCGGCCAGCCAGTTCAAGATGCGCGAGTGGAACGCGGGACTCTTCTCGTGCTGCGACAGCTGCATCCCCAACTGCTTCATGTCGTGGTGCTGTCCGTGCGTCGCGCTCGCGCAGATCTACGCGCGGCTCGGGCTCACGAGCTACAAAGTCGCGCTCGTGCGGTTCGTGCTGCTCTTTGTCAGCATCGTGGTCGTCCGCTTCGTGCCCATCGGCGGATCGAAGTCTAGCACACGCACGAGCTCAAGCACCTCGTCCTCGTCGAGCACGGCGCGGCCGATGTCGGGCACGGCGTGGTTCGCGTTCCTCGCGCTCCAGCAGGTGGTCATCGTCGGGGCCATCGCGTTCGCGCGCCGGCGCACGCGCCACCGCTTCAAGATCCCGGGCAACCGGTGCATGGACGGGCTCATCTCCTGGCTCTGTCCGTGCTGCACGATCGCGCAGATCGCGACCCACATCGGCAGCTACAAGCGCGGCGCCTGCGACTTCGGAGAGCCCGACGTGCTGCCGCCCCATCTGTGACGAGCGCCCGCAAATGGCTACATTATAACCTACTGAATTAGCGCGCATATCAGATAGAGACAGCACCGTTTAGACGCACTCGCACCCAAAAGACCGTGGGCTTCCCAAATTTTTCCTTCGCTCGTCGTGGAACGAAAATGAACGTCGCTGGACTATCGATCCAGACTCTGGATTCCAGAGGATCCCAATCGATGGTCATCCAGAGAGGCATCCTGTCCAGACTGGACAGCATCCAGGGTGGACGCGTTCGAGCTCTGGGTTCACACGACACCACCGATGGCCCGTTGTCCAGGGGGTGCTGGATCTGGGAGTCACATGGACTTGCACCCAATTGCACTGGGCTGAGACTCTCCGCGAGATCATAGTGATATCGTCATGAGCGCTCCGCTCGCTTCGGGCGTTTGTCGACTGAGGACCACAGGCCACCGCCCAGTGTTCCTGTATGCGTCAAGCGTGAGCCGATGCGGACAAGAAGCGCTCCTCCGCCTCCGGCCCTCGCGTCCGTCGCCACGTTGTGACCCATGCGCCACGATGGGCCGCACTCTCTCGCACCCAAAATGACCGGATTCAGAACGGTTCGCATTGTCACTGACAATGCGTGGTCTAAATTGGAACCGTTCTGAATCCTGCGTGCTATTGTGATATGGGACCACCACCGTGGACGCACTACTATGTGGTCCCGTCCCACAGTCACGCGCTCCACCGTGGCCAGAGTCCGGCCTCCGGACGGTGCGACTCCCACACCCACAATGCGTCATCGAGCCACCACCCAAACCACCATCCCTCTTGCGCCATGCTTCTGGCGGCGACGACGGTCTCCGTTCTATGGCCCGGTCGACAGCACTGGATGATCCAGTGCTGTCGGTCCATTTGTCGACCAGCGCTCGGGGTCTCGCACGTCCACGCGCCATGTCGGGAGTCTACACTCCCACGCCCAAGGACAACGCCGGCGCGTACGCCAGCGATGGCCACACGTACCGCAACTCGCACATGCCCTCGCGCGTGTCCGAGACCGGCAGCCGCCTCAGCGCCATGATGAGCGGAGACGTGTTCGTGCGCGGCCGCGTGATCGACCGCAACATCGAGGCCGCCGCCGCGGCCGGCAAAACCGAGCGCGCGCGCGACTACAAGGGCCGCTACCGGGTGCGTGCAGCACCTTTCGATTGGAGTGAATAAGATGGGGGACTGATCAGAGTCGGTGTGGTGTTCCAGACCTGGCCTGGCCTGGTGTTTCTCATTCTAATGGTGGGCGGCGCCGGCTTCCTGGCGACCTACTACGGCCTGAAAGCCTGCGACGCGAGTACACAGCGCGCGGAGGCATACGAGAGGGCCAAGTTTGACGCGATGCAGATCGTTGGTGGGAAGGACACTGAGCCGCTTGTGGGCTATGACATTGTCGAGGACGACGGCGTCGTGGGCAACCCGAAGAAGTACGCGAAAAGCCAGTGCGAACTGCCCGACTACCAGAGCAAGAACGGCCACATCGTCGCCGTGGCGAAGAATGGCACCGAGGTGCCGCTCAAGATCAAGGGCATCAACTGGTTCGGCATGGAGACGTACGTGAACCCCGTTGAGCTATCGTGGGTCGAGACCATTAGCAAACATTAGCAAACTAATTACGTTCATGTCTGTGCGTACAGCGGTCAGGCCATGCCGTTTGGGCTCTGGGAGAACAACGATAACGGCACGAGTGCGTACCAGATCGCGTCGTTCCTGTCTAAGAACAAGTTCAACGCCGTGCGGCTACCGGTGATGGCCGAGTCGCTGCTGGTGAACCGCACACCCAACATCTACATCTTCAACCGCAACGAGAATCGCGCGATCGACGCGACGAGCTACATGTCGCTGCTCAAGGGCGTCGTCAAGACACTTCAGTTTCGCCATATTGGTGTGCTCATAAGTATGCACACCCTCAACATGAGGGCCGACGGGAGCACGGACAACGGCAAGGTCTGGTTCAACTCGGAGATCACGGAAGCCAAGTTCCTGGACGCCATCGACGTGCTCACGAAGAACCTCTGCACCAGCGAGTATTGGAACATCATGGGCATCGACCTCAAGAACGAGCCCTACGAAGGTACATGGGGTGATGGCGGCCCGAAGGACTTCCGCGCCGGCGCCAAGCGGATCGCTGATCGGATGCTGAAAGGATGTCCGAGCTGGATGGGCTTTGTCGAGGGCGTGAACGCACAGCATACAATTACGATCGACGGGGAGGATTTTGGCTACTACGATTGGTTCGGCGGCGGGCTGCACGGCGCCAAGACCAAGGGACTGGAGTTTAGCGTACCCAACAAGGTGGTGTGGGCACCACACTACTACACGCCGGCCGTGTTCCCGCAGTACTATATGTTCGGCGGCGGCAAGGTCGTGGGCAACGCCATTACCGACTACGTGGAGCTGTCAGATGAGAAATTACGGAGGCGCATCAAGGCCACGATGGACGACATGTTCGGCTTCCTGGCCTCGGAGACGGGCCCGGCGCTCTTGTTGGGCGAGTTCGGTGGTCTGTACGCCGAGGACAAGCACCCGATGAAGACGACCAAGCGGTGTACGGACTTCACGATCGAGATCATCAAGCAGCCGGGCTGGGCCGGTGGGTTTGTGTGGTCGCTGAACCCGGAGAGTGAGTACCAGTACAACCCGGCTGATACACCTGGCCGGTTCTTCGAAGGCGTGGTCAAGCTGGACTGGTTATCTGCGAACCCCGAGTTCCTCAAGGGCATGGAGGCCATGGACGACATGGAAGGGCTCCGGGCATTCCCGTGCTTTCCCAAGGAGAAAAAATGAGGATCGCCCCGCCTTTCACGATACAGTACAGACTTTACACATCGTCCTGAGTCCAATCACCGTGACTTTTTTGCCGTCTTGCTCAACAGTACTGACAACTCCGCGACGTCGACTAACGAAACATTCGGCCCTCGTTCGCGCACTGGTGCTGCTTGACAACGAGCAAAATGGCTGTTGTCCTGTGACGGCGCGCTTTAGAAACGGGTAGAAATGGCTACATCTCATGGACCTAGATCAGGACACTAATCCAGATCAACTGACTACTACGTAGTACTGTAGTCACTACAGTACACTACAGTGTAGTGTGGATGGTTCCCTCCCATCGTTGGGAAGAGTGGGATAGCGGGTTCTTCGTCCCACTGTGGTTGCACCCAGAGAAGAACACCGTCTGCGCGCCAAACGTGTGGGTTCTGGAAATCCTGAAGCCCCGAGACAACCAGCGGCAGCCACGCTTTTGTTGTGTGAACTTCTCCGGAATCCGAAGACGTTCACACGGTGTTTGTTCCATGGGGAAATCACGGCCGAGTGGTCATCCACCACTCGCTTGGTCGCGTGGCTTCAGCTTCGTCCGGCACTGGTCCGGAGAATGATTCTTTCGAGCCGATCTGGATAGATTTCGTCCTCGATGGCTACGAATTGTAATTCCGAGCCAACGGCGTGGGTTCAAACGTGGAGCTTCGCCGATGACTGGTGCTTCGTCGCCGACACAGCCCGCGCGTCATCTCGGACTGGAGCTTCAGAATGCATCCAACGCAAGTAACCGTGCGACCTTTAGGGAAGGTGGGTTACTAGTCGACGATAGTACATACAGTTTTGAACCCGAATAGTCAACCCATACTACTGTTCACTTTGGACGGGGTTATAAAAATATATGAGTGATTCATATGCTAACTAAACCAAATATTACATTATGTTCTCACAGGTATTGATTATGGAGACGTTGACTATTCGGGTTCAAAACTGTACACCCGCAGGCTGATTTCCACCCGAGCGGCGAGCAGGCGCGCATCAAGTTCTGCAGTGGGAACGCGCATAGAACGCTGCGCGCCGTGGCTACAGCGGCGCCCGATGGCACGCTGTCTGGCAGTGAGTCGAGGCACATCCAGACCGCCTGCCTGAGTTTGGATGGCGCCCGACTGTCCAGACAAACTGAAAGAGCTGGCATATCGCAGATCCAGTGTGTGGGTTCACTGCCAACCGGTTTGCTTGGGTTGGCTTCTGGACAACATCCGCGCCAGGCTGTAATGACGGATAAGAATAAACTCAGTACATAGGCAGCTTCAGAAACGGTGCCATGCGGTGAGTTCAACTCGCAGATGCACTGCATTAGCGAGAATACCGTGCGACGAAGCAGCTCCTGAGAGGACACGGCACCCACAAGCTGGCGCGGGTACCGTACGCTCTCTCGCGCCGGCTGCACCCAACTCTATGGAGCGTTCAAAATTCTCCGGACAAAGATGCGCCCGTTGGGTGCGCGGCTCCTCTCCTGTCCAGGAAGTCGCGCTTCTCAAATCCAGAAGACCAAAACCACCACCCGATCGCGCTCTCCCTTGCCACCGCTGGCAGGTCGAGGCGAGCCAGGTCATCCAGAGGCGCCCCCGGAACGAGGCGAGAAAGAAGCGCTCGCTGGATCCAGCCCTGCCACGCCTCTTCCTCCCACAACTACACTTGGCCAACGAGTGTCCAACGCGCCCATTTCCCAACGCGCCCATTGCCCACCCCGCGTGGCACTTCCCCACTCCCAACGACCGCCCGCCTGCCACCGCCTGCCATGGCACGCCGCGAGAGCGAGCTGCCGCTGCGCGCGTCCGAGGGCCTCGCCACGCCCGGCGCGGGCGCCTACGCCGAGCTGGACGACGACGGCCACACGTACCGCAACTCCAACATGCAGCCGCGCACGTCCGAGTCGGGCGGGCGCCTGAGCGCCACGGGCGGCGACGTGTTCGTGCGCGGCTCGCTGCTGGACCGCAACATCGAGGCCGTGGCGCCCGCGGCCGCGGCCAAGCCCGAGCGCGCGCGCGACTACAAGGGCCGCTACCGGGTGCGTACGCATGAATAGGAAAAGCCATGCTGACGGACGACTGACGAATATCCTTTGGATTAGACCTGGCCCGGGCTCGTGTTTCTGATCTTGATGCTGGGCGCCGCGGGCTTTCTGGGCACGTACTACGGGCTGAAGGCCCACGACGCGAGCACGCAGCGGTCGGAGAAGTACGAGGAGGCGCTGTTCAACGCGACCAAGATCAAGGGCGGCAACGAGACGGCGCCGCTCGTGGGCGACGACATTGTCGAGGACGACGGCGTCGTGGGCAACCCGAAGAAGTACCCCAAGAGCCAGTGCGAGCTGCCCGACTACCAGAGCAAGAACGGCCACATCGTCGCCGTGTCCAAGAACGGCACCGAGGTGCCGCTCAAGATCAAGGGCATCAACTGGTTCGGCATGGAGACGTACGTGGCGCGCGTTTGTCCCCTAAGGTTTGACTAGAGTGACTGACTGACTGGGTGGAATGTCTGTCTGTTACAGTGGCCAGGCCATGCCGTTTGGCTTGTGGGAGAACAACGAGAACGGCACGAGCGCGTACCAGATCGCGTCGTTCCTGTCCAAGAACAAGTTCAACGCCGTGCGGCTGCCGCTCATGGCCGAGTCGCTGCTGGTGAACCGCACGCCCAACATCTACATCTTCAACCGCAACGAGAACCGCGCGATCGACGCGACGAGCTACATGTCGCTGCTCAAGGGCATCGTCAAGACGCTCCAGTACCGCCACATCGGCGTGCTGCTGAGCATGCACACGCTCACGTTCAAGGACAACGGCAAGCTCTGGTACAACGCCGAGATCACCGAGGACAAGTTCCTGGACGCCATCGACGTGCTCACCAAGAACCTCTGCACGAACGAGTACTGGAACATCATGGGCATCGACCTCAAGAACGAGCCGTACGACGGCACGTGGGGCGACGGCGGCCCCAAGGACTTCCGCGCCGGCGCCAAGCGGATCGCCGACCGCATGCTTAAGGGCTGCCCCAGTTGGATGGGCTTTGTCGAGGGCGTGAACGCGCAGCACACGATTACGATCGACGGCCAGGAGTTCGGCTACTACGACTGGTTCGGCGGCGGCCTCCACGGCGCTCGGACCAACGGCCTCGAGTTCAGCGTCCCCAACAAGGTGGTGTGGGCGCCGCACTACTACACGCCGGCCGTGTTCCCGCAGTACTATATGTTCGGCGGCGGCAAGGTCGTGGGCAACGCCATTACCGACTACGTGGAGCTGTCAGATGAGAAATTACGGAGGCGCATCAAGGCCACGATGGACGACATGTTCGGCTTCCTGGCCTCGGAGACGGGCCCGGCGCTCTTGTTGGGCGAGTTCGGTGGTCTGTACGCCGAGGACAAGCACCCGATGAAGACGACCAAGCGGTGTACGGACTTCACGATCGAGATCATCAAGCAGCCGGGCTGGGCCGGTGGGTTTGTGTGGTCGCTGAACCCGGAGAGTGAGTACCAGTACAACCCGGCTGATACACCCGGCCGGTTCTTCGAAGGTGTGCTGGAGCTGGACTGGCTCAACGCGAACCCCGAGTTCCTCAAGGGCATGGAGGCCATGGACGACATGGAAGGGCTCCGATCGTTCCCGTGCTTCCCCAAGACCGCCAGCAGCTAGAGAAGAAGCTGCTCGTGTGATCCTACGTTCGACGACGTACCATACATTCCTCGCTACTGCACCCCCAATCAAACGTATCGTCAGAATAGATACATTACCCAAATGAAGGTAAACCACCACAACTGTGCGGTTCTACTAAATCATCACTGCCACTCGCGTGTTGACGGGCGCCCCACGCGATTTCCTGGAGCCCACATGGCCCCACAAGGGGCAGTGATCCCGAAAGGAGACATTACCTTCGCTCAGGTATAGTCTGTGAATAGATACCCTGCTCAATACGATACTGTTAAAGTGATCAAAAATTTAATTTGTATCGTGTGTACACAACACCTTCCTAAAACGATGGGTACACGTTTGCATTGTGGACCATGAAATGGTTCCTCATGTTGAGCCCGTCATGCTCGTGACGGTCGCGCCGGCTGGTGCCACGGAGCTTCATGGCGACCTGCCGGTACCGTCGCGACACCGTGGAGCGGCCTTTTCAGCTCGCTGGACACGGTCTCGCGAATGCGATTCCGCTGGTACCTTCACGGTTTCTTCTTGCCTTGTCCCAGGAGAGCCCGCGAGGCGAGACCGTCGGGACGTGCGGACCCGCTCTCGCCGATACGCGCTGATCCCGAGAAGATCGAAGCGGAGACCGGCGGACTCAAGCGAAGGGCCCTCTATGAGCGAGATCATTCCGGAACTTGCCTCCAACAGCACACGCGCCTTCCTCCTCTCTCCCTCCTCTCCACCATGAAGACCTGCGCCACCACGACCGCTGCCTCGGCGCTCCTGCTCGCCGTGCTTTCGCTGGACGCGGTCTCGGCCATGAAGAGCTACCTCGCCAAGCTCCCGAACGGCGACGCCGCGTTCACGCAGGAGCTCGGCCACTCGGACGCGGAGACGTACGCGCTGACGGATTTTGGCAAGATGTTCTCGGCCGCCGAGAACACGTGGACGTCCGACCTGTGCACCTCGACGTTCCCCGGCACGGACATGACCGTCGGCGCGGCCTTCGGCGACCCGTGCTGCACGTGGAAGTCTGGCGGTACGCCCGACTTCAAGGTGGAGCCGTTCACGACGGCGCCCAAGAAGACCGAGTGCGCGTCTGCGGCGACCACCGCGCCGGCCAGCACCACAGCGGCGCCGGCGGCCACGACCTCGACCCCGTCCTCGTCCTCGTCCGCGGGCTCGGCCTCCTCCAACTCGTCGACACCCGCGACCACGACGTCAGCTCCGTCGTCGGCCTCGCCCTCGCCGACCGTGACCCCCGCCGGCGGCAAGAAGTGCGGCGTCAAGCGCGACGCCAAGAAGCCAACCGCCAGCTCGCTGGACGACGACTCGGGCAGCGACGACGCGTAGAGCAGTGTGCGCACATGATGTCGGTTCACTCTTTGCGACGCCTCCCTGTTTTGTGTATGACCAGATCAGTTCGCTTTGTGGCAAGCGTGCTTGTTCAATACAACTCTATGTTCCAGCTTTCGCTGCTAAACACATTGCCCATTCTTTCCTTTGTTTTCTCCGGGCGGAACTCCTCCTCCGTCCACGCACGATCCAGTCTCACACCAGGCATGGTTCATTGCGTTTGCCGCACGTTTTTATCATGATCTTCTCCTAGCTGGCGATGGAGCAGCTCAAGGCTAGATGCTGACGCGGAGCAAGAAAGTCGTGTACAGACAAAAAAGTTTTCATTTTCTAGATCACGGAGATATGCAGTAGTACTCTACACAGGTCGACACGCAAAAACGCAGGCCCCCAGCTAACAGCAGCGACAGCCCTCCCGGAGTCCGCACCGCTCTAGTAGTCGATCTCGGCGTCGTCCTCGCTGTCGTCCTCGAGGCTCTTGGCCTCCTTCTTAACGCCGCACTTGCTGCCCGGGAGGGGCTGCTTGCCACCGGAAGGCTTGCCAGCGGGCGCGGGCGTCGTCGAGTTGCCGGCAGCGGGCGTCGACGGCTTCCCGGCAGGGGCCTCGGTTGTCGGCTTGCCCTTGTCCTGAGAGGCCGCAGGCGTCGGGTTCGCCGGCGCGGCCGGAGTTGCAGCAGGGGTTGGCGCGGCCGAGGACGCCGCCGGCTTGTTGGCCGCGCACTCGGTCTTCTTGGGCGCCGTCGTGAACGGCTCAACCTTGAAGTCGGGCGTGCCGTCCTTCTTCCACGTGCAGCACGGGTCACCAAAGGCCTCGCCCACGGTCATGTCGGTGCCCGGAAACGTGGCCTTGCAAAGGGCTTCGTCCCACTTGCCCGACTTGGAGAAGAGCTTTCCGAACTCGTTGGGTGTGGAGGTCTTGCCGACGTGGCCGAGCTCCTGCTCGAAGGCGGCGTCGCCGTTGGGCAGCTCCTTGAGGTAGGCGCGGATCGCAGCGGCGGGCTGGATGGCGGCGAGCGCGAGCAGGGCCGAGGCGACGAGGGCGGCGCAGGTCTTCATGGTTGGGAGAAAGGGAGGGGACGGGAGGTGGCTGTTGTTGTAGTGGTGCTGGGTGGCGTGCGAATCGCGGAATGAGAAAGTTGAGGACGCGTGCGGCGCGCCCACCCAACGTGGCGCTTCTCTCCCAACAGCCTTCGTCTTTCGCCTCGCGGCCTCAACGACTCACCCGAGTGGACTCTCCCGCCTGCGCGCTCATGCGGACGGGAGAGATGGAGCCGAGCGCGCCTCCCAAACGCCAATCGCCTAACGCGCCCCAAAACACGCCAACAGACGGAAAGCAAACTCTGTACCGTCGGAATGAGCCGGACCCCCAGTTGTACCTGTTCGAATAACAGCGACCCTGCCAAGGCCTCGCCAGACGGCGCTGCCGCGTGGTGAGCCATGCGGCGCGCGTTCCGCACGTGCGCCATCCACACGTGAGCTGGTCGCCGCACGTGGCGAAACAGGCGGCGGCGCCGGCCGTTCCGGCGGGCGCTCAGTTGGGACGCTTGGTGCGGCGGAACGTGCGACGGTCTCACATGCTTCAATGTTATTCGAGCGGGGTCGGCAGAGATACCAGAACGGGGTGGCACGTTCTGCACGCGTTCTCGCCACGTGCTTGTGAACGTGCCGGAGAGCTGTAGATTCGTCTGAGAAGGGTTCAAGCATCTCGAATCGCGTATTCCCATCCTATTATACGGGAAGGGGACTTTGGCTGCGCGTCCGGCTGGTGCGGCAGAAGCCGCCGGCGACGGCTCTGGATGTTGTCTCTTTGGCTCGCGTGGTCCGCGGACGGCGTTCTGAGTTGAAGCGGAGGAACGGTATCCGCGCTCGCGCAGGAATCAAATGAGAGACGACGGCAGCGGCGGCTACGAGCGAGCGAGCGAGCAGCACTAGGATCCACGTAGAGAGATCCACGTCATGAGGCGCTGCAACATGCTCATTCCGCAACTTGCGCTCCCTCCATCACAACTCCTCCTCCTCTTTGCGCCTTAATCACTGACTGTCATGAAGACCTGCGCCGCCCTCGTCGCCTCGGCCCTGCTCGCGCTCGCCGCCATCCAGCCCGCCGCCGGTCTCAGCAAGTACCTTGCGGAGCTGCCCAACGGCGACGCTTTCTCGCAGGAGCTCGGCCACGTCGGCAAGACCTCCACGCCCAACGACTTCGGAAAGCTCTTTGCCAAGTCGGGCAAGTGGGACGAAGCCCTTTGCAAGGCCACGTTTCCGGGCACCGACATGACCGTGGGCGAGGCCTTTGGTGACCCGTGCTGCACGTGGAAGAAGGACGGCACGCCCGACTTCAAGGTTGAGCCGTTCACGACGGCGCCCAAGAAGACCGAGTGCGCGGCCAACAAGCCGGCGGCGTCCTCGGCCCCGCCCTCCCCCGCTGCGTCCTCGGCTGCGCCCTCCCCCGCTGCGTCTTCGGCCGCGCCGACTCCTGTGGCGCCGGGTGACGGTGGCGCTGCTCAACGTCCGACGACGCCGTCGACGTCGAAGCCAGGGTCGGGCAGCGGCAAGCCTTCGACGGACGGCTCGACCACGGCTACGCCTGGTGGGAAGCCGTCCTCGCCGACCACGGGCAACTCGACGAGCCCCGTGCCCAGCGACAAGCCGGCTACTCCTGGAGCTGGCAACACGCCGACGCCCTTGCCCGGCAAGCCCACGGACGGCGGCAAGCCCACGGACGGTGGTAAGCCCACGGACGGCGCCAAGCCCACGGACGGCGGCAAGCCCACGGACGGTGGCAAGCCTACGGACGGTGGCAAGCCTACGGACGGTGGCAAGCCTACGGATGGCGGCAAGCCGTCTTCGCCGACCACGGGCAACTCGACGACGCCCGTGCCCGGCGGCAAGCCTGGGGCTGGCAACACGCCGACGCCCTTGCCCGGCAAGCCCACGGACGGCGGCAAGCCCACGGACGGCGGCAAGCCCACGGACGGTGGCAAGCCTACGGATGGCGGCAAGCCCACGGACGGTGGCAAGCCGACGCAGCCGGGAAGCAAGTGCGGCGTCAAGAAGGAGACCAAGACCGAGGAGAAGAGCCTCTTCTCGGACGACCACGTGTACAACTTCAAGGACTTCTAAAGAAGGGTGCGGCCCCACCTCACTGGCGCGTCACGCGCCCTCAATCAGTATTGTATAGTGTGTAGTTTGTGATATGAATGGTAACGTGGACTCTGTGTTTGCCCCCACCGAGCATACCCGGCCCGTTGATGCTGATTCGTGTCTCCCCACCATGCCCCTGCACTCTCCTGAGAGTCGTACCTCACGACGACGCTCAACTGATGAGCGTTATGGAGTTCGATGTACGTGGATATGATCAGGAACAGCCGACGCTGGGGAGAGGCCGCCACGAAATGGCTTGTTGATCAGGGACAAAATGGAGATTCAACGGCGTCGACGACGTTCCTTCGAGACATCGCTAAAGCCGTCCTTTTGCTCCGTGCGTGGCGTCCACGCTCGTTCATACTGGAACTATCCTCGAGGACGTAAGAATACATGATGATTGTGGTTGCCTAGGCCTACTTGCCTTTCTTGACTTTGATTCCTGGCATGGGGGCTATCCATCCATCTATAGGTGTACACCGAACGCCGCATTCTTTCCGGAAGACTCACGATTCATGGAGCAATTTGGTTTGTAGCGACTCGTCGCACGCGTGGCGGAAGCGCGCGTACTGCGCCGGCAGGATGCTCACGTCGCGCTTCAGGAAGCTGTCCTGGATCCAGAACTGCACGACATTGAGGAACGTCGGGCACACGACCATCACGAGGAAGAGCTCGGCGAACGGGTACGCGCGGATGGGCAGGAACAGCAGCGAGCCGAACGCGCCGAGCGGGCCCGACGACGCGATCAGCACGCTGAGCACGATGGCCTTGGAGAACACGATGATCACAAGCCACGCGAGCAGCTGGAGTGCCCACGCGCGGTACGACGGCGGGCTGCCGTACTCGCCGCTCTCCTGGATGTTGGTCCAGTTCATCGCGAACGATAGCTCCTGCTGAAGCCGCAAAAACGCGAGACTCACGACCATGCCGAGCGTGCAATCGCTGATAAAGTTGAGAAAGTACCAGACGCACTCGTCCGCCACGGGCGGCAGCTGCAGCGCGATGCTGATGTTGATGAAGTGGCTCACGGTCGCCTGGCCAGGACACACACCCAAGCGTTAGCGCACACGCGAGAACCGGCGCGTCCACAGTACTCGTACGCCGATGGCCTGCTTGCTGACGTCCATGGACCAGATCTGGAGCGGCCGCCGCGGGCGCTCGACGTGCCGCTTGTACCAGAGCGTCGCGAACGCGATCACGCCGAGCAGCAGCTGGATCGCGTACGTCTCAGCGCCCGAGAGCAGCTCGCACTTGGCCACGTCGCGCACGACCGGCGCGTCCATGGCAAACACACTGCGATGCACCGAGCGACCGTCGGAAAGACCCGGAGCGAGAGATCTCGTGTGTCGTTCGCAGCTCCAAGTGAGCTTTTCATGGGGTCGACACCCAAGATGAGACCGTCGGCGCAAACAGAAAATACGGAAAGATACACCCGCGTCTCTTCGGGCTCGCAAATAGTTTACTTCCATCGTAATTTACCGGGTCCGGTTGGACTCGCACAAACCGGAGGTCGGTGGCGTCTACCGTTATATTACCGTTAATTACCCATCTCAGCACTTTTTCTTCTCCTTGAGGCGGTGCTGGAACTGGTTGATGATCTGCAAGGAGCGCCGCGACGCGCCCGCGGACGGCGGCGTCTTCTTGGGCAGCGCGGCGCGGCCGCCGCTGCTGTTGTGGTTGTTGGGCGTGGACGCCGCGGCCGGCTGCGTGGCCGCGGTCGTGGACACCGAGGTCGTGGGCCGCAGCAGCGGCTTGGCCAGCGACTGGCCGGCCGCCGCACCGGCGCCGGCCCCGCCCGCGCCCGGGTGGACGGACCGGGCCTTGAGCCAGTTGACCGTCTTGGGGCCGTCGGTGAAGCTCTTGCCGGGCAGCATGCGCACGCCGGTGGTGCTCGTGGCCGTAGTGGCGGGCGCCGTGGTCGGCAGCCCGCGCGGATTCGCGGTTGTGGGCGTCTCGTACTTGTTCTTGGAGCCGCTCGAGGGCGCCACGCCGCCGGCGCCGGTGGCCTTGCCATTGCGCGTACGCTCGTCGACCAGCGGCGACAGGAACGACGCTGTCTCCAGCGAGGAAGAAGACAGCGGTGTGCCGAGTCCGGACGGCTTGAGCGGGAAGTAGCCGTTGTCCGAGGTCTCAAAGTACTCGAGGTCGTCCAGGTGGTCGGCGATCTCGCGGAACGACGGGCGCACGCCCCAGCCCGCGCAGCGCATGAACAGGCGGTAGAACGGGCCCAGCTTCTCCTTTGCCGGCTCCGGGATGCGCTCGACCACGACGTCCTGCAAGTGCTTGTGGAGCGTTCGTGTCTCGGTGCAGTTGGTCGGCACGATCTCGCCGACCAGCAGGCGGTACAGAATCTCGCGCGCGAACGCACCGATGTCCACGTTTTTGTGGAAGCTAAAGCCGTCACCGAAGATCTGCGGCTCAGACGCTGGCGTCTTGATACGTCCAAAGTCCGAGAGCTTTACCACGGGCTCCCACTTCTGCTCGTATCCCTTGGGCGGCAGCCGTAGGAGGATGTTGCGGCACGCGAGGTCGCCGTGGGCCACGTTCACCGTGTCGTGGAGCTCGCTCATGGGCTGGCAGATCTGCTTGAGCATCGCCTTGGTCGCCTCCAGCGACAGCGTGAAGCAGCGCCGCTTGCTCGACGAAGACGAAGACTTCTGGGTTTTTGTGTGCTGCCCGTACCGACGCAGGTAGTCGCTGAGCTTGCAGTCCATGACTTCCAATGCGATACACGTGTGCTCAATGCCGTCGCAGAGTCCCAGACACTGCAGAAAGCCCGGCACGTGGCGCACGCGTCGCAAGTAGTGAAGCTCGATGGCGCTGCGGCGCTTAGCCTCTTCTTCCGGGTACCCTTCGTGCGGCTTGGCGCGCTTCAGCGCGACCTTCTGGCCGCGGACCATCGCAGCCGAGACCTTGCCGTCCGTGCCTTCGCCGTACACGCCGCCCGTGAACTCGACGTCGATCTCGCAGTTGAAAAGACCGACGTCCTCGATCGTCGACGTGCTCGTGAACGACTCGCTGGTCGCGCCAAAGCCCACGCTGTGCTGGACTTCGCTGTCTGCCGTCTCTTCCTGGGACGGCTGGGACAGCATCGGTCCCTCCTGCTCCTGGCTCGCCGTTGTCGTCTCTTCCGGCTGCGTCTCCTCCCGTGTGTGTGCGTCTTCCTCGTCTCCCTGCTTGATCTTCGCGTCTTCCGTCTTCACATCAGCTTCGACGGTCTCGACCACCGTGAAATCCAGCTCTTTTTTGCAACTCGCGTCCTTCAGCGCCGACACGGAGGCCCGCGACGGCGCGCGCTCCTCGGTTTCCTCGCCGCCGCTGGGCAGCTCCAGCGTGCGCGAGCTCGCGATCGAGTCGGGCGTGTCGCTGCGGACGCCAATCTCCTGCTGCTGCTGTTGCTGTTGCTGTTGGGGTTTTAAAACGGTTGGCGACGGCGCGACGTCCGCGCCGCGGCCACTGGGCGACGCCGTCAGTCTCTGTTGCTGTGGCTGCTGCGGCGTCGTCTGCGGCGATTTCCGCGATTGCAGTGGTGTGTGGAGCGGGGACTTGGTGGGCGTCGGCGTCTGTCTCCTCAGGAGGCTCGGCGGCAGCAGCGGCTTCTCGGGCGTGCGTGTGGGCGTCGGGCCTTCGAGCCGCAGCTGCAGCTTCTCCGTGGCCTTGAGGTTGCGCTGCCGCTTCTGGCGCTCGGCCTCTTCGTTGATCGGGCGGTCGCTGCGCTCGGGCGAGAACGAGATCATGCGCTTGCGCGGCGCCGCGCCGCTGCTCCCGCGGTCGCCGCCCGACGAGCCGCTCTGCGCGATGCCCCGCGCCTGCAGCCGCGACGCACGCGTGGCCGCCATCGCGGCCACCGCATTCGCGTTCACGTCGCTGGCGTTCGCGTTGGCAGCGCTGCCGTTGGGCTTTTCGGGCGTGCGCAGCGCGTTGCCCGCGGCCGACAGGCGTCGCGCCAGCGCGTCCGCGCGCGGCGGCGTGTGCTCCACCGCGAGGTTCTCGCCGAACGACGCACCGACCTTGATCGGAGTCTTGCTGCCCCCGCGTGGCGTGCGCGGCGGCGTGCTCAGCTTGTTCATGGCACTGCCATGCGCACTGCCACCGTTGGCCTGGCGGCGCCGTGTCATGGCCTCGAGCGCCTCGCGCGTGCGCTTGCTCTGCTCGCGGCGCGCCTGGATCTCGATCTTGGCCTGCGCGCGCGTGCGGCGGCGCCCGAACGCTGGCACGTTGGCGCGGTCGCGGTTCTCATTTGTTGGTGCCATGGCAGTGCCGTGGCCGTGGGCGTCCTGGGAGACGCTGCGGAACATTTTTGAGGGTCCGCGCGCGCCCCAAGAAACGTTGTTGTTTGTTGGGCGGAAACCAACGTTGGCGCGCTTTGGCCGTCACCAACGCGAGGGCGGGAAAAAATGCCCAGCAGAGGGAACTGACCAGCAAGAACGGTTCCACCCGCAGCAGCAGCGATTAGGGTGGCGCCAAACTGCGGGGGGAACGGTTAGTTTTGATATTTGCGAAACACGTAGGGCGTATACTGCAATAATTATATGTATATCAGGGAATACACGGAACCGTAGATAAAGTGGACCACAAGAGGAGTATCCTTGTTTTGAGTGTTATTCATGTGGTACATTCCGGAAGCCACATTCGATTGGCACGCAAAGCGACGCCATCTCCGCAAGCTGATGACCATGGGCGACGCCGCCGCGACGCTCTCGTTCAACGCCGACGTCTACCGGAAGCTCTTCCCGCAGGAATACCTCAAGACATGCATTGACAACAACGTGCGGCCCGACGCGCGCGCGTTTGACGCGGCCCGCGCGGTCCACATCCAGACCAACGTGGTCCACACGGCCGCGAGCTCGAGCCTCGTGCGCGTCGGCAGCACGTCCGTGATCGCGGCCGTGAAGCTCGCCGTGGGCACGCCCGCGGTCGCGACGCCCGACCAGGGGGAGATCGCCGTGCAGGTGCACCTCACGCCGCTCTGCTCGACGCGGTTCAACCTCGAACGGCCCTCGGAGGAGGCCCAGAGCCTCGGCAGCCAGCTCATGCGGATCGTCACGGGGTGCGTGATTTTTTTAACTCACTAGTGAGTGAGGTGTGCGTTTGCTTACTTATGGCGTGTATCATACAGCGCGCGCGTGGTGGAGATGTCGGACCTGACGATCGAGCGCGGCAAGTCGGCGTGGAAGCTCATGGTGGACGTCTACTGCATTGATCACGACGGAAACGTCCACGACGCCGCACTCATCGCCTTCATGACGGCGCTCAAGACACTCCAGCTGCCGGCCGTGAACGTGAACGAGTCGGATCACGTTGTCACGCTCCAGCCTGGTGCGTTTTCTGTTTTGTTTGTGGTCCCGAGATGGCGTGAGGACAGCTGAAACTGAGAACTATGCTTGGATGCACTTCGTAGATGGCGAGGCGACGCCGCTCAAGCTGCAAAGCGCGGTGTACGGCACGACCTTCGCCGTGCTCAACGACCGCGTAGTGATCGACCCGACGAGCGAGGAGGAGACGCTCTCGAGCAGCATCTTCAGCATCACCTACAACACGGATCTCCAGGTGAGCTCGCTCCAGTCGTCGCCTTTTTCCTCGTTTCAGTTCCTAACGTGTCTTCTCTCGACAGCTTGCGGGGGTGCACAAGGCTGGCGGCGCCGTGCTCGCGTCCGAAACGCTCCACTCCTGCATGGCCGTCGCCAAGGACCGCGCGCAGCAGCTCGCCGCCATGGTCGACACCGCGACCAGCGCATAAATATCCCTGTTTGCCACCTATAAACTATGTTTACAACCCCAATCAGCCTGTTTTACTGCCTGGAAACAAAGCTTACAATCGTACTTTAGAAGGTGATCTACGGTACACTGTCAACGTCACCTGAGTCCTCCTCGTCTCTTGCGCCGTTGTGGGGGGATTGCGCCACATTCAGCGAAGGGATCCTTTGGAGCTCTCCGCGAAGCAGAAACAAGTTGTGGGGAGGAAACAGAAAAAAAAAATATCGAAGCCCCCTTTTTGCTCGTGTCTGTGTGTGTGTGTGTGTGTGTGTGTGTGTGTGGAGGGAGGGAGGGCCTCGCACACTTCATAGACTTCCGCTGTCGTCGGCCCCTCATCCGACCTCCCCGGCTCGAACGCGAATCCATTCGGATCGGTTGCGGGCGTCGAAGCTGCTCGAAAAGATCGTCGCCATGGACGAGCGAACGCCGCTGCGACGCGCCATCGACATGGTCGACCTCGCGACCGAGACGGCGCGGACCGCGCCGCCGGCGGCGTCTCCGCCGCACCGGATGCCGCGCCAGCGACGCACGCTTTCGCACCGCGCGCGGCTGGCGCTGGCGCTGGGCGTCGCCGTCTTCACGTGCGGTGTGTTTGGCGTGCTCGGCGTTTCATCGATTTTCGCCGGCGCATCGAGCGCGTCGGGCGTGCAGGGCGAAGTAACAGGACTCCACACACAGAGGCGCGATGACACGGACGACCGCGTGACGTTCATCCCGGGCTTTGGCGCGCCGCTCGAGACGTCGTACGCCGGACTCGTGCGCGTGAACGACGAGGCCGTCGGCAGTCTCTTCTACTGGTTCTTCGAGACGCGGAAGCCCGGCCCCGCGGATGCGACGACGCCCGTGATCATCTGGCTCAACGGCGGCCCCGGTGCGTCGTCCATGACAGGACTCTTCACGGAGATGGGGCCGTACCGCATGATGGGGGATGGCAAACTCATCCCGCACGTTCACTCGTGGACGCAGCTGGGCCACATGCTCTTCTGGGACCAGCCTGTCGGCACCGGCTACAGCAACGTGCGCGACGATAACGGGTACGTCAACTCGCAGGACGAGATGGCGGCGCAGCTCTACAACGGACTCCAGGCGTTCTATGCGCGACACCCGGAGTACGCCCTGAACCCGGTGTTTGTGTGCGGCGAGTCGTACGCCGGCAAGTACGTGCCATCCATCTCGCACTATATCCACACGCGGAACGCGCAGTTCGCGACCGACCGCCGCCCGGGCGAGATTCGCGTGAACCTCAAGGGCGTCGCTGTGGGCAACGGCATCATGTGGCCCGTGCTGCAGACCCGGTCCGTGCCCGACTTTGCCATCGCACTCGGGCTCATCGACTCGCAGCAATACGAGAAGGCCAACGCCGACATCAGCGTCTGCGAAGAGTTCCATCGCCAGGGCCGCCACGTTGACGCCCTCACAGTCTGCCAAACCGTCACCGACCGGGTGCGTTCCCAGCACTACGCTATCTCGTATTTACCAGTGACTCACTGATATCTCATGGGCAGATCTACCTCAATGCCGGCAATCCGTTCGTGTACGATATCCGCAAGATGGGCAACCCGTTCAACGACCTCACGGTCAGACTCACCAACTACTTCAACGAAGAAACTGTGCGGCGCGCGCTCAACGTGCCGGTGGGCACGCCGTGGAGGTCGATCGACGGCGGCGCGTACGGCACCTCGGACGTCGCGCCAGCGCTCGTGCGCCACTTGCAGGCCGATGAGATGCTCGACATTCCGATCGACACGTTCCGCGACCTGCTGGACAACTACCAGTTCCTGTTCTACGCCGGCAACATGGACGGCTCGGCGTGCAACAACCTCGGCGTTGGACGCATGATCGACCGACTCGCGTGGACCGGCACGAGCGACTACCGCGTCGCGCAACGGCGGCCGTGGCTGGTCAATGGCAACGTTGCCGGTCTCGCTAAGAGTGCTGGGAACATGAGCTACGTCGTGGTCACGAACGCCGGCCACCTCGTGCCGACAGACCAACCCGAGGCCGCGCTCGACATGATGCGGCGCTTCATCACCGGCATGCCCTTCTAAACATTCAGATCACACCCTCAGCGTGCCTCCTCGCATCTGCAACATCGCTACACGGGATAAAAAGAATGAGGCCTTGTCGGAAGAACTGGCATTGGCATTCCAATCGCGTCGTTTAGATTCACGAAATCGAGTGCTGTTTTGTTTGGAGTTCATGGCGTTTCATTCCGAGTCCGGACGGCGCCAATCGAAGACACGCACGGTATATAGAGCAATTACCGCCTAGACGACGACCATCCACTCACGGATCGAGTAGCTGGTCACGAGCTTGTTCTGCACGTACGGGTCGTTCTGCGCGAACTGCTCGATCTCGCTCTTGTCGTTGGTGGTGAACACGAACAGACCGGCGTCCACGGGGTCCACGAGCGCGCCGCCCATGAGGATCTTGCCCTGCGCCTTGAGGTCCAGCGCGTTCTGGAGGTGCTTCTCGCGGAACGGGCCGCGCTTCTCCAGGATGTCGGCCACGTACTCGTACTTGAGCAGGTACGTCTTCTTGTCGTCGCTGGCGGTCGTCGACATGGCGCGAAGCGAGGCGGAGAGCAGCGGGGCGGAGGAGCAGCGGGTCGAAGTAGCGAGGGCGGAGGCGCGGCGAGCGAGCGCGACGAGCACCATGTGATGGGGGAGCGGAGGAGCGAAGAGGGGAGCGCGTTTCCGTGTGCGGCGAGCAGCGCTGCTGGTCAAAGCACTTGAAGATCCGAATGGGGCTGCCGAATGACGCAATCTGTCCTATTTAGTGTGGTCAACACGCTTTGCGTCCTATATCAGGCGTTCCTGAGCGAAGTCGCCAACCACAAGACCAGCCAGACAGACATCAAGAATGGCGGAGCTGCGGAGCGAGGCGCTGCGCCTCTATCGCGCCATTTACCGGGTTCGCAGCGCGCAAGGAGTGCCGAATCGTATGAGGAACTGACGTGTGCTGCATGAGGGTGCAGGCGGCGTCTAAAATGCCATCGCGCGACCGCCGCGACTACGTGCGCCGCCGCCTGCGGTTCGAGTACGAGCAGCACCGCCACGAAGCGGACCCGGAGCGGATCCAGTGCGTGCTCGCCACGAGAGTTCATTCATCCAGGCGATTCACGCCACCGCAGATACTCACCATCTTCCCGACGTGTTGTTGTGTAGATTTCTGCTGCGTCTCGCGGACACTCAGGTACGCACAAGAGAGTCCCGGCGTTGCGGTGCTGCGTGTGCGCTGACTATGTCGTGCTCCTGATGCACAGCTCGACACGGTTGAAGTGCAGGCGCAGCACCTCTCGGCGACGTTTTCGAGTCCGGACTACCACAACGCATGACCAGGCGAAAAACAAGAACAACAAAGAGCATTCTGCGCGACGTCACGATGATGGGACAAATAGAATATATACGCGATCCCGGCAAGGCGCTTCGCCCTGAAGAGCTAATTCTGCTATCGCTCACCGGCAACAAAACTGTGGATTGCACTCAGTAGTCGATCTCCTCGCTATCGTCCTCAAGGCTCTTGCTCTCGCGCTGCGTGGCCGAGTCGCGCTTGACACCGCACTTGGTGCTGTTCGCGGCATTGCCCGAGGGCTTGGCCGCCGGCACGGGCGCCGCAGGGGCGGCAGCAGGAGTCGCCGCAGGGGCGGCAGCAGGAGTCGCCGCGGGGGAAGCGGCAGGAGTCGCGGCCGGCGCGGCCGGCGCTGGCGCAGTCGTCGCGGTATCGCACGTGGTGGTCGTCGTGGGCTTGTCGGTCCACGCGTTCACAGTCTTCTCGGCGTCCTCGCCCACCTTCCACGTGCAGCACGGGTCGCCGAACGCCTGGCCGACCGTCATGTCCGTGCCGGGGAACTTGGACTGGCAGAACTTGGTGGACCAGGCGCTGCCGGCCGCCGAGAAGGCCTTGCCAAAGTCGTTGAGCTTGTCGTCCGTGATGTGGGCCACCTCCTTCTCGAACAGCTCGCCGTTCGGGAGCTGCTCGAGGTACTTGGGCATCGCGCTGGCTGTGTGCAGCGACAGCGCGGCGGCGGCGGCGGCGACGGTCGCGAGGAGGGTGCACGTCTTCATGGTGGCTGTATTAAGACGCGAAGATGTCTATCGGGAAATGCGCGTTGCCTTCGGACGCTGGACGCTGGATGAGCTTGTCCGGAGTCCGGACGAGCGTTCCGGGGGGTCACCCGCAAACGGACTAACCTTTCCATCCGGTTCGGGTGGGGAGAGGAAGCATCGCGCATAGAGACCTGGCCATCTGGACTGGCGGAATTGACCACTTTGATCCAGTCGCTTTCAAGTTGACCACCGCGCTGGTGTGTGGTACCCGGCCAGCCGCGCGTTCCAGCGTGCCATCTGTCGCCACGGCATACAGGACGCACTGCTCAGATTCTGAGTCTTTCGGCTCCACCGACATGACATGATCGACGTAGTGGTGTCCTCTCATGACACACGAGCGACATGCCGAGCTGGCGAAGTCGGAGTCAACATGCCGCGCTGCCATCTCGCTCTTTTGATGAGCACCATCTAAAAGATCACATGGACTTATGAGCAACAAATGCGAAATGTGGGAACCAATGGTTACGAGTAGTTACGCTTCTAGATGAACCAATAAAAATGGGAAGGAGAACCGGCACGTCTCGGTGCGGACGAGAGCCGCACCGGAACCAAAACTGGAGGCGACAAGCTAAGTAGAGCAGGAAGGGAAGGGGGTGAAGGACGCGTCGGACTCGACAGTTGCGGCACAAGACACCAGGGATCGCGCCATGCGCACCCGCCGGCCTGCTCACTCAAACTCGGACTGCTGCTTCCGTCGCTTAGTCCTCGTAGTTGAAGACATCGTCATCGTCGTCGTTCTCGTCCTCGAGGCTCTTGGCCTCCTTCTTCACGCCGCACTTGCTCGGCTTGCCGCCGGCGGGCTTGCCAGCGTCCGGCTTGCCAGCAGGGGCGGGGGTGGCCTTACCAGCCGGGGCGGGGGTGACAACCGGAGTGTCCTTACCAGCCGCAGGCGAGGCAGCGGGGGTGGCAGGCTTGCCAGCCGGGGCAGGCGTGGCAGCAGCGGCCGGAGCGGGCGCGGCCGACGACGCCGCCGGAGCCGGGGCCGGGGCGGCCGAGGGCTTGTTGGCGGCGCACACCTCGCCCTTCGTCGGGACCGTGAACGGCGCCACGGTGAAGTCGGCCTTGCCCGACGTCCACTTGCAGCACGGGTCGCCGAAAGCCGCACCAACAGTGAAGTCCTTGCCAGGGAACATCTCCGTGCACAAATCGGCCCACTTGCCGTCCTTGGAGCTGTACAGCTTGCCGAACGCGTTCAGGTCGTAGCTTTCATCGCTGACGTGGCCGAGGGACTGCGTGAAGGCGAGGTCGCCGTTCGGGAAGTTCTTAAGGTACGACTTCATGGCCGAGGCCTGGTCGAGCGAGAGCATGGCGACAACGGCCGAGATAGCGACGAAGGTCTTCATGGTGATTGGTGGGAGTGGGGTGGTGGGGATGCTGTTGGTGTTGCTGGAGGAGGCAAATTGCAGAATGATCAGGATGCCGGACAGTACCCAGCAAGCTCCTCCCCCGCCGAGCGAGGAGGCACAGCTCCCATCCAGAGTCTGGATGGGGGTCTGGATTCCAGACCCCCGGCGGCCGGACGAAAGCGCCGGCGCACTCTACTGGATTCCCGCCTTGTCCAGGCTCGGGGGCGGCTCGCACGGTCGCCGACTGCTGTTGCAGTGGAAGAGCGGGGCGCCCAGCTGGCTCTGCGTGACCCAGGTCGAAAAGACTCACGAGCACCGATTCCTCCGGTCCAGGTGGGCTCGCCGGTCAACGCATTCTTGCTGTTGTTCGCTCCCTGCTGTGGTGCCGTGAGCGCCAGCTGGTCCAGCAACCGGTCCGGATGTTGGGACTGGAGCGTGCAGCCTTCTCGAAAATGGAAAGGAACGCAACCTGAAAATGCAGACCACTGGAAAACAGACAGAACAGGCGTCACGATCTGACGACCTGACTTCTAGAATGGCTCCCACCGAGGTGGCTACCAATCACGAACACGGCACACTTCGAAGTGGAATTCTGGTGGCTTTATAGGAGGGGTAGGGGATATTCCAGTTGCTAATTCGATCAGTACAGTGTAGATCGGTTTCCCCAACCTTGAAAATTACAAGTACGTTACGGATTCGATTCGATTCGCCCGGGAACAGCATCGAGCCGCATGGACCGAGGCCGCGTTCCTGCGGAGCGGGCCGCGCCGGAACTCGTTGACGGTGGGTGAGATAGAGCATGGTCCTTCCGTGGAAGCTTATCGAGTTATGAATCGACCATCGTTTCGCCGAGCTCACCCTCTCTCGTTGGATTTCTGCCGTGTCGGTTGGGTCATTGATGGCCGACTCCTTGTGGCCTGTGGCCGAGAACGCCTCACAGACTGTCAGATGTCTCTGGCGAAGGCTTTTGGATCCGCGACGGTTGAAGATGCTCGACACATCCTGGATAATTCGCACGAGTCGGTCATGCTCAGTGTGGTGGATATAGCTCCTCTGTTCTTAGAGGCTCCAGGTTGCCAAGTCTACCGGAGACTGTCGCCTCAACGAGTCCTTTGTTGTTGAGACCATCCACACGCAGCGGATACGTACGATACGGCTCAGCGCTTCTTGAGTTAGCAGTGCCTGAGAACATGATGAGATCTTAAGTGGCGACACCTTACTCGCCCTCACCGACCAACTTTACATCAAGATGTTGCTTTTGAATGGACTCGCAACGAAGCTTGAAGTGCTAGCATGATGATTGAGTATCTCAAGTTGGATCTAACAGCGAGGAAGGTAGTTTGGGGGGACAACGATCAATTCACATTGTATTGATATGCACTTACGATTGTACACAATAAGGCAAAAAGGGTAGGCGCGAGCTCACTCGACCCACGCGGCTGCTGACAGGAGATTCGCACTGACCCCTGGTCAGAAGCCCGTCGCGTTTCGAGGACCGGAGTGTCCAGAGTTCGCGGTACGCACGGACGACAAGCACGCTTAGTCCTCGTAGTTGATCTCATCGTCGTCCTCGTTCTCGTCCTCGAGGCTCTTGGCCTCCTTCTTGACACCGCACTTCGCCGGGCGAAGGTTGGGGGTCTTACCGGCCGGGGCGGGGACCGGGGAAGCAGCGGGAGCCGCCGGCTTGGCGGCCGGAGCAGGGGTAGCGGCGGCGGCCGGGGCGGCGGGGGTAGCAGCCGGGGCAGCAGGGGCCGGGGCCGGGGCCGGGGCCGGAGCGGCGGACGCAGGCTTGTCGGCGGCGCAAGTCTCACCCTTCGTCGGGACCACGAAAGGCGTCACGGCGAAGTCCGCCTTGCCCGATTTCCACGTGCAGCACGGGTCGCCGAACGCGGCGCCGACTGTAAAGTCCTTGCCGGGGAACTTCTCCTTGCACATGGCGGCCCAATCGCCCGACTTGGCGCTGTACAGCTTGCCGAAGTCGTTCAGGCTGTAGCTATCATCACTGACGTGGCCGA
Source organism: Pythium rhizo-oryzae (assembly GCA_027475725.1). Lineage (NCBI taxonomy): Eukaryota > Oomycota > Peronosporomycetes > Pythiales > Pythiaceae > Pythium > Pythium rhizo-oryzae. The sequence continues at coordinate 64,702 of JAMFLL010000063.1, forward strand.
GGGACTGCGTGAAGGCCTGGTCGCCGTTCGGGAACTTCTGGAGGTACGACTTCATGGCCGAGGCCTGGTCGAGCGAGAGCATAGCGACAACGGCCGAGACAGCGACGAAGGTCTTCATGATGGAGGATAAGTGTGTGATGGAGGTGGTTGTCGGAGAGCGAAGGCGAATTGGACAATGAATGCCTTGATATTGGGCGTTGGCTGTCCGCTCGATGGTGGGGCGAGTCTTCCGGAGCGGAGAGGACATGGCATGATCGCTCCCGGATTCCGGAGAGGATCCGATCCGCTACGACAGACGCGAGAGCCGCTTTCCACCAGACGGCGGCGCGTCATGGGAGTCATGCTCCCTGTAGGAGCTGGTCGGTCTGCGAATAATGCCAATTATTTTTTGGCAGCTTTCTAGGAAGGAAATGGAGCTGAATTGGTGTTTTACAGTCGAGAACTGCACCGCCGGGTTCCGAGGGTGGGATCCAAAAAATAATTCGTCCTACAAATCTAGATAATTGGCCACATGGCTGCATTTTCCCGTCTGGTCCGGCTCTCACGGCCTGACTGGCGTTTTTGTCTGTTTTGCACCAAATCGTGTTCCGCTTTTAATCTGTCGAAGTCGCTCCTTTTTGTTTTGGTGAGGACGGGGCGCGCGCGGGTCCTTTACGTGTTGTGAGCGGAAACCATGTGGCGCATCAGTATCCGGTCGACTGTCGAGGCAGAAGGAGCTGGCGTCAGTCAGGAAATCGCCCTTCCGGTGGTCCTAGGTTCCGCATGGGCCCCAGGAACCCCAGGAATGAGACCAGGCCGGCACTACGAACCGACTCGGGGTTGGACCCCGTGGAGTAATCCACGGCGCTTGGTGGGCGATGGTTATGTGTCCACTATAATATCAACGTACATGTCGGACTCCGATATGTAGATCCTTCGCCGCCGCAGCTCGTGCACGCCCGTGTATGAAGGAAGTCGACGCTGGTAATACTACCAGCATCGATTACCAGCGTGGCATGCCCAGAAGGAGGGGCGGTACGCATCCATGTCTGTCGGGTGCGTGCTTCGAGGTGACGGTTGCAGCGATGACTGCCTACCCGTCGCCTTCGCGCTTGGTGAGCGCCTCTGGGTCGGTCACATGAAGGAGTCGGCTGGAGAACTGGGGGCTCGATAGGATACCAACCGAGTACTGTTCCCAGTTAACTGCCATCATGAGTCGTGTTCCTGTACCTGTACCATGACTCATGGACCATGAGACCACCTCACGATGACTCGCCCATGCCTCGGGTCGTCTCATCGAAGAGCTCCTAGAGGACCTGTAGAATTTGATTGCGAGCGTGAATCAGTTCTTGCTGTGGCAGCCACAGCAGACATGCAACCACTCCAAAGATCGCTACAGCAGATCGCAGAGGTCAGGAGGACAGCCCACGTGCAGTTCAAAGCATCAGCTTCTGATGTGTATGCGTTTGTGGAACTCATATTGAGTGGGTTTAATCTACAGACCGCGATGATCCGTCGCTCTATGTGACCGTTTACCGACACACCGGCGTCTATGCGAGCCCGAGGCGGTTCTTGACAAAGCGCAGCATGATGCGCGCGGGGCGCTCCTCGTAGCTCACAAGCGTTTCGTGCGTCGACGTCACCTGGTCGCCGTTGAGGCGGTTCAGCAGCGCCACGCAGGCCACACCCACGGGGATGTTGAGGCGGTGGCAGAAGGCCGCGAAGCCGCGCGCCTCCATCTCGATGTTGCGCACGCCGGCATCGGACGCCTTCTTCAGGAAGTTCATCTTGTCCTCCAGCGAGTACTCGCAGATCGCGCCGTCGAGGCGGCCCTGGCCCTCGTAAAAGTCGTCGCACGTGAGCGTCTTGCCGACCGCGTGCTCGAACTCGAGCTGCTGCGCGGCCTTGGCGAGGTCCGCGACGACGTCGGCCGAGCACTTGGACTCACGCAGCACCGTGCGGTCGAGCACGTCCACGGCGTGGGTCGACTCCATCTTGTTGTTCACGCCCTCGGACGTGACGACGACCGTGCCCGGCTCGACGCCGACGCCACCCGACGTGCCCATGCGCAGGTACACAGTGTTCTTGGCGCCGGCGTACTCGAGCAGCTTGGTGACCTCGTGGAGCAGGATCGACACGGACGGCTGGCCCATGCCGTGGCTCGCGATGAGCACGGGGCCGACCTTGAAGATCACGTAGCGCGCCGTGCTGCCGATGGGCGCGATCGCGTAGCCGTACGGCGTCTCGATGCCGAGCTCCTTGGCCGTGGTCTTGGCGAACGCCGTCATGCGGTCGTTGCTGCCGCCCGTGATGAAGAACTTGACGTCGCCGAAGAGCGCCTCGATCTTGTGGCTCTCGGCCTTGGAGTACGTAAGCCCGAGGTGGTACATCACGTCGGCGCTGAGCTCCTCGACGTGCGGGTTCGAGACGTGGTGGAAGACCATGATCGTGCGAGGAGAGAGAGAAGAAGAAGAGGAGGAAGAGATGACGCGCTTGGACGGAAGCGAGTCGATTCGAGAATGACCGACGAGGCGCTGCGGATCGCCGCGGTTGAGGCCGACGGCGGAGGAGGAGGATGACAGGGGAGCGGCGGCGCGTGGCGCGCGGCGCCGCTTGGGAATCGGCCAATCGCCGCGCGCCGTTGCGCCATAGACACACTGCCCGTGCATGCAGGCGCCGCACGCATTCAGAGATCCATAGGCAGGCGCCTGCCAGACAGACGCAAGTTCAAGCGCCTGGTGGCGGTGTCCGATCGCCACATTTGCCATAACTGGAGAGTTCTCTGGTCATGTGCGACTCTTCGTGACGTATTATCTGTCGTGTTTTGGGGCGAAATCAATATAGCTAGCTTTGATTGTCAAAAGTTGACTTCTTTACTGTGGCACGGATGACGTGGTAGTCACTATAATGCGGTTGGATGTGGGGACAATCGAAATCGGGCTGTGAGAATAGTGACATCTTGGCTGGTGGCGCATTGTCACATGGGCGACTACTGCAGCGCTGGCATTCAGACTTGAAGATGCGCACCGACGATGGCTTCGCAGAGTCAACGGAGGCGCGTCTGGGCGTGGGTTGCGTTTCCACCTCACCCGTGGCCTCCTGAACCCACGCCGTGAAGGCTGTGTCTGCACGGGGTTTGTCGTCCCTACCGCCGCTGCGTCGCCGGAACGCCGGCGGATGAGCGAGTTGAAGCGCGTGATGGACGGACGACCCCTGCGCATGTCTTTGGTGAATCACTGGCAGGTAAATGCAAAAACACGCAGCAGGGGAAACGCCACGGTCCTGCGGTGCCACGGTCGTTCGTCTCGCCACGGGTCACGGATTACATAGCGAAAGACAGGAGGTGGACTCGGTAGCGTCTCGAAATCGAACGCGCTGAGCATCAACACTGTAGTGGACGCCATCGCCCAGTGGTGTTGAGAACCACTAACGTACAAGGATGAGGGGTTGGGCCAGGCCAGTCGCTGCTTTCCATTTTGGCGTGTGAAGGGTTGCTGTCGAGAAGACCTCAAGAGATTATTCCTAACGAGGAAGAACCAGCAGTGTGCAGAGTGAAGTCCGTGCAACGAATCAAGATGTGAAAACCAAAGTGCATTTCTTTGGTGGCAAGGAGTTACAGCAAAATACAACGATACGCGAAGGGTGAGGGGGGTGGCTGCCCGACAAGGCCGCTGTGGGGTGAGGACACAAGAGCTTCTTGCGCTCCGACCATAGCACCCTGCAGCAGATACTTGGGACGATAAACGCTACTGACGAATGAGATGAGGAGGAGAGACGAACACTTGAGCCGCGGGCGACGGTGATGCGCACTGCTGTGGGCCACGGCGACGAGCGAGAGTCACTCGGGGCTTCTAAAGGTGTTGGACAGCGAACGGACGCAGACAGACCGAGTTCTCTGTAGAGAAGGCGCTTAGTGGCAGAGCTTGTGCGGCTTGCCGGCAGGCTTGCTTCCAGCGGGCGTCGGGGCCGGGGCCTTGCCGGGCGCAGTGGAGTTGCCGCTGCCCGGAGCCGGGGCCGGGATCGGGGCCGGGAGCACCTTGCCAGGGCCAGCCGGGGCTGGGGTCGGGACAGCAGCCGGCGCAACCGCCGGGGCGGCAGGCTTGGGCGTCGCGGCACCCTGGGCGCCCGGAGCGGGGGCAGGCGTGGCAGCGGCGGCCGGGGCCGGGGCGGCCGACGACGCGGCCGGCGCACCGGCGTCACACGCGGCGGCCTTGAGGTCGGGCTCCGAGAGCGTCTTCTGCGCGGCGCCGCTGGTCCACTTGCAGCACGGGTCTCCGAGCGCGGCGCCGACCGTGACGGACGCGCCGGGGAACGTCTCCTTGCAGACGCCGGCCCAGGTCTTGCCGTTCTTGGAGAACATCGTGCCGAACGGCGTGTATCCGTCGTCGCCGGTGTGGCCCAGCTTCTTGCCGAGCGCCTCACCGTTCGGGATCAGGGCCGAGTACTTGGCGTACCCGAAGACCGTGGGCGCGGCCGCGAGCGTGGCGAGCAGAGCGAACTTGATGGCGACCATTGTGATAGGAAGAGACTGTGTGGCTGTGTGGGTGGGTGGCTTGAGGTGGAGAACCGAAATCGGATTGTGAGTGCTCGGAGGGTGCGGAATGATCCCGTTACCCACCGCGAGGAGCTCCGCGGGGGCACTGCTTTGATCGGGCGCTCCGATGGAAAAACGCGGGCTTGTACTGGATTGTCTGTGTCGAGTCCGCTGGAGACTTTACATGGTGGAAACCGTAAGGACGAGCGTCACGGATGTCTACTGGCGAACGTCTATCCGTGGTTTGGCCCCCAGTTGACACACAGGATGGGATCCTGAGATCAGGCTGGTCGTCCAGAGGAGCCCGCCCCCACACATCGCCACTGCAGTGGGACCCGGCCATCTGCCGCCTGTGCGGCTTCGTGCACGCCTCCTGGCTCATTCGCGCTAGACTCGGCTTGTTTATCCAGAGCGCAGACTGTCCGACTCTGGACCACCACAACGCCAAATGGGTGCGATCGTGTGATCGGGGCCAACAGACCACCGGACGGGTACGGACACTTTGGATACGTGCGCGCCCTCTACACGACTAACCGCCTGGACGCTGGACTGGGCGGGAATCCAGGGACGTTCGCTCGCTGGCTGCGGCGGTGTCTGGTGCGCATCAGCTGGCTGGATGCTGTTCAACAAGCCAGCACTCCGGATCTCTTTGGGCGGAACCTGCCGCTTCAAGATCAGAACCGGTTGGATACCGGTTTTAAATTTGAAAACCGGTATACATACCGGTATTTTCCATCTCGTCCACACAGTCCGACGACACCAAAATGATCACCTGGAGGTAGATGGAGAGACTGCGCGAGTGAGTGAGTCGCGTCCTGGAGACCGATAGAGAGCTAGGGCTTAATGCAGCGAATATACACGACGGATTCCTACGCATGTGATGGTGTTGGTGTCGGTTCTACCTTGATTCAGTCCATGCTCCCTGGATCCGAAGCAGTCTCGAATCCTCCCTCGTCCCAGCGCGTGGATGCTCCGGCACCGCCGCTTCTCTCTGCTCCGTCGCCCCCAACTGCCGCTGCCCGCCCGCCCGCTACGCACAACGCGTTCTTCTCCTATCGCGACTATGTCAACCGCATCCACGTCCTCGCCGGCGCCGGCGCTGCCCACGCGCGTCCACTCGAACCTGTTCTGGAGCGACCCAGCGGCGGCGCGCGCCACGGTGCCGCGGCTCGCCGTGCTGCTGCTCAACGCGCACCACGCGTCGTGGCACATCCGCCGGCACGTGGACGCGCACACGCCCAACCACGCGACCGAGCTCTTCTGGAACCTCTGGAGCAACGCGCACGTGACGATCTGCGCCGACGGCGGCGCCAACCGCCTCTACGACCGCAGCGTCCAAGTCGACGCGCAGGACCTCGTGCGGCCGCACTACATCAAGGGCGATCTGGACTCGCTGCGCGACGACGTGCGCGACTTCTACGGCGCCAGGGGCACGCGCATCATCCACGACCCGGACCAGGACAGCAACGACCTGGATAAGTGTCTCCAGCTGCTGCGCGATCTGCAACACGAGCCGTCCCCGGACGCGATCCAGGCTCCACCAGCGTCCACACCCGGCTCCGAGCCCACGAGCAAGTTCACGGTCGTGATCTTTGGCGCGATGGGCGGCCGCTTCGACCAGGAGATCCAGAACATCAACGCGCTCTTCCGCTGGGGCCGCGACTTTGAGCAGATCGTGCTGCTCTCGGAGGACACGTCGGCGCGGCTGCTGGAGCCCGGCTTCCACCACGTGATCGAGCCGAATTTCGAGTTCGAGACGCGCACGTGCGGGCTCGTGCCGCTCGCGGGGGCCTGCAAGTCGACGACCACGAGCGGCTTCAAGTGGGATCTCGACGGCTCGGTGGAGATGAAGTTTGGCGGGCTCATCAGCACGTCCAACCACGTGCTCCACGAGTCGCGCGTGACCGTCGAGTGCTCCGACCCGCTCATCTGGACCACGGAGCTCAAGAAGTGAGCAAGCACCCCAGGCCAGCACGCTTTGGACATTTTAGTGCTCCAGCTCCGAAAAGAAAGCCAACCAAAGATATCATCGCACGGAACGGAGCCACTCGTTTGATTCTTGTTGCTGTTGTTGTTACGTCGCTCCATGGGTGGAGATGATGGCTTGCTTGAGGTGGACGTTCTCGCTCTCGACGTGGTGGAGCCGCTCAAAGACGTTGGCCATGCACTGCTCGATCTCCACGTCCAGCGCGTCGCGCTGCTGCACGTCGCGAGCGACGCGGTCCATCTCCTCCTCCAACAGGCGCTGCTGTGCGTACGACTCGCAGCTCTGCTGCTCGCTCTCGTAGAGCTTCGAGTTGTACAGCGACAAGTTCGCCGAGTGCTCGGCCTCAAGCTGCTTGAGCTGCTTGTCCATGAGCACCACGAGCTCGCGCGCGCTCGCGTGGAGCTGTGCCGGATTCTCGTACAGTGTCTTGGTCTTGAGCGCGAGTAGGTGCTGGAAGTCGCGCTTGAGCTTGAGATAGTTGCTCTTCTGTCTCTCGGATTCGCTTAGCGCCTCCTGCAGCTTGCTCTGCAGCTTGTTCACAGCCTGGCGTGGGGTGGTAGTGGTGTTACTCTTCCCTTTGGCCCCGCTTGTGAGTTTCCCCGAGGCAGCATGCGGTTTGTTAGAGGCCACCACCTGAGTTGAGAGATCTTCGATGCGGAGCTTAAGCGATGTGATCGTGCGGTCTTGCTCGGCAGCCAAGTGACGCAAGTACTCAAGCTGCTGCTGGTCAATCCGCGAGACCGTCTCCAGAGAAGGTGGGTTCGCGAGCACGAACCCAACGGCGTTGTTCATGGTACAGCGTTGGCATGGCGCGGGCGATGACGTTGCCGCGCTTGTTTCCGGGGCAGTGGGTGGTGTTGACGTGCTTTCGACGCCCGCACTAGCCTCTAGAGCCGCAAGTCGCTTGGCGAGCTGCTCTTTCTCCGCTTTGACTGTCGCCAGCTCCTGCTCTGTCAGCAGATTCTTCTTGTAGAGCTTGCGCATGACCATCTCCGCGATCTGGAGCCGTTGCCGAGGTGACTGCATGTCGCGCACCGGCGCCTCTCCGCTACCGACCGTGTCCTGCGGCTCAGTTCCCTGGTTTTGGTTCGTGGTAGCGATCACAGGCGGCGGGACCTCGGTGGCCGTCTTGATGTGTGGTGTCTTAGGTGCCATTGGTGTCGTGCGAGCCGCTGGAAGAACTGGTGCAGAGTGTTGCCTGCATATCGTTCAAAAGTACGGGTTAGCCATCAACATATTTGGACACACACACACACACACACACCGTTGGTGCTTGAGCTCGAACTCGTCCTTGATCTGATTGAGCTCTTTCATGGCAATCTAAAGGGAGAAGGAGACTGTGAGCCGGGCTCACTGAATCCATGATGACACGAGTAACATCAGTATGGGGCGGAATTAACCGCACCTCAAACTTGCTGTTGATGTCGCCCTTTTCGGGCCGGGCATTCTCTTGCTCCTGCGCTTGATTTCGCGTTCCTCGTGGTTGTGGCTTTGCTCGGGACAGCTCTCGACTCGCATTGTTACCTCTACTTCTCGAGCCTCGTGCCTCTCCAACCGCCTCTTTCCGTTGTTGCTGTTGTGGCTGTTGTTGTCCTTGCTGCTGGTGGTGATTTGCATGCACGAAACATGTTCCCGCCGTAGAAGCCGCTTGGTGCAGTGGTTGTGACGTCTCGGGTTCGACGCGAAGGCGCTCGTCCAGGATGTGGGCGTCGCCCGCCGCACACTCCTCATCGCCCTCCTCTGGATCGTACACCCTGCGACCTCTCCTCTTTGATCTGCTCGCCGACGTAACAGCGTCCGGAGTGTGGTCAGCCCGTGCCGGCGGCACCTGCGGCAGCGTGAAGAGCACCGGGAAGGGCGCCGTCGCGCGTGCAGAAGCGGCCGTCACGTGGGAGCTGCTGCCACCAGTGCCATTCGACCCAGGCACGGCCACGCGCGTCGCGGACGAGAAGAAGCCGCCCTTGCAGTGCACCGAGCGCTGCGCCGGCAGGAAGAAGCCCCCGGAGAAGCCCTGCGTCATCGTCCCGTGCGCATGCACACGGCCGCGAGAGCTTTAACCATCCTCTCCGTTCGTGAGACCCCCAAATGGAACAGGCAGGGTGGATGTAGCCATCTAGTTACTAACTGGGATAAAAATATCTATACGCTCGGATTGGATGAAAACAAATAACTGTTTTCATTGGTTGAAAAGAGAATCGTTGGCTCGGGTGGTGTTTGTTGGTTGTTGGAAACGACTGGTCGTTGGGGGCTTTTGTGGAGTGTTGGGGGAATCTCTCCTCTTCCCTGCTCCTCACTTCCAAAGTTGCCTCACAATCTCCACTTCGTGGATGTGCGCGCTACGCGAGCGTGACGCCGCTGTGCCGAATGAGTTCTTGTGTATCTCTCTATCTCCAGTATGCGATGATGATCAACCTTATTCATTTTCAGACTAGAGTTTCTGAATCCAGGGGTAGTAGCCTGGTTGTTGAGACTTGTACTCCGAGCATACCGATCATATAGTTTTCATTCTGCGAATATGCCGACGTGCGCTTTACATTGCGCATGTCGATCTGCTGGAAGCGGGGGTGATGAATACCTACCAAATTAACCATCTTTCGGGTCTGATTTCCATCCGTGATGCACAATAAGGTTTACTGACCTCTTCCAACCTCCAATGCTGTGTTCGATAAGAGTAGGATTGTAGTGGCAGTTGTAGTAGTCTAGAGGCCGCATGTGAGTTTCCAATTACGAACGCCGTCGATATACATGACGCGAGTTGTTGCATGTGGAAGTATTGGGCCCTTTTACCGAGGGAAATCCATGGCCTTGGAAACGTCGACACTATCGAGGCGGCAGCACCCGAGCACGCGCTCGGGCAGCTCGTCCTCAGTTTCGCCCTGAAGGACGAACGCAATGTCGATGACAAGCTTGGACGTCTTGTCCAGCAGCATGTGGATGCCTCGGCGCGCAATGTACGAGAACGAATGGATATCCACGACGATCTCGGTGCTGCCTTCGTTGAAGTGGTAGATGCGATGCTGTGGCCGTGTGAGCACAGGTGTCGCGTTATGGCCGACGAGGAGCTTCTTCGCCATGCCCGTGAGTCCACATTCGTCTTGGTTTGTGACCTGCGCAATCACCTTGAAACGATCTGTCAACGTAGTGTCGTTGCCAGCTTGCTGGAAACGCTTGAAGAGACGAAGCTCCTTCGATTTCGGATCCTTCAGCTCCTGCATTGTGAACAAAACGTCCGTTGTCAGATATGCAAGCGTCAATATTGATATCGTAGAGCAGTATTCGCACCTCACAAATCTCGGATGGAATCTTCCAACAAAGAATCAGGCTGAAGCCCGGCCCGTCGTAAGTGGACTCCCCCCACACGCTTGGGCCGTACGACGGAAGTTGCGCGTTAATGATGAACACCTTGTCGTTGGCATACTCCTCAGGAAGTTCGACGCGTTGAGACACAAGGTCCACTTTCCCATCCGTTCGAAGAAGGTCAGCACCAAGAAACTCGAACAGAGCGCCCTTCGACGGCTCTTTTCGCTTGGACTTCTTGTAGTCCTGGCTGCGAATCTGGAACGTCTCTCCTCTGGTGGTCGTCCAGGATTGAGGTACCTTGCTGGAAATCCCGGAAGACGTCATTGTCGTCCGCACCATCGAGCAGCTCAACGGGAACTTCTTGAAGCCACCCATAGGTGGAAGCACGAAGGCTGAGGAAGAAGGCATAGCTCCTCCGGCGTCAATGGTATCGCCCGCATGAGCAACGTCTAGCGAAGGTTGAATTTTGTGGAGGCAGCAGGATTGTGGGTCGATACACTCAGCGGGTTCAGTGCTCAACACATTTGCATCGAGCACTCCTGGAATCAAACTTTCGCTGGCGGCTCGCATGAGCCCTGGTGGTCCGTTTCCAACACGTCTCGTCGAGGGCGGGTTGTAGACGCTTGCGACATAGGCACATGTTACGCCAATACACACAAGTAGCTTCCATAATGCGTGCTCAGGTGCGACACATTTGAGGGCGACGATGTTCACCACGAAGCCGACGATGAGACACTGTTTCGATCCTTCGACGTTGACTTGAAGGCGCCACTGCGACTGCGGTATCGAACTGGCTGGAGAAGGGCAATACGTGACAATACGAGGGGGTGCGTTCGGCTTTCCAGGGGACGCCCTCTTCGGTTTTTGGGGAGTGGGTGATGCTTTTCTTTCCGATGCCTTTGATGGGGACGATGAAGGCACTCTCGATGTTGAGTTCCCTGGAGCTTGAGAATGAGAGAGCGCTACAGCTTGAGGCTGCTTGAGACCGCTGTCGTCCGACGGGGTCATGCCACTCGATTGTTTCTCCATGTCTTCGTGCTGCTTGCGCTGCTCTTCTTCAAGCAGTTTTTGTCGGTAAAGCTGCTGGTGTGATAGTGTTGGAGCTACATATACCAAGAAGTTAGCGCGACTTCTCCCACTAGATGACGCTCACTGTCAATAGTTGCTCACCTGTTCTTTGCACGATATGCTTCCGGTTGATGACATCTGCGATCGCCAGAGTCCATTGGTCGAACTCATCTTCACTCTCCGCGCACAATTTGTACTGGACTCCTCGTTTTGAGTCAATTTCTTGAAGCGACAGGGTTGAAACTTGGAAGAAGTACTTGGTCGGCGCATTGCGCGCAAGCGACTTTTCGAAAAGGAGCGAGACGTTGTCGATGTTGAGGTTCAGCTCTCCACGATACCAGGGATGGGACTTGTTGAGGTAAAGCATGTGGTGCGGTTGGTTCTTGTCAGAGCCGTTTGCCGACGCCGCACTAAAGCTTTTCGGAGATGTGACGGATATGGAAGACTCACTTGTTCTCTCGATATCACCATTCGGTGTCACGCCGTGCTCTTTCGATACAATTGTCTGAGATAGTGTCTTGCTCGTGTCTTCGTCGTCCATGTGGATAATGTTGCCGCGCGGAGTTGAGGTAATGTGGTTTGCAGGGTTGTGACGATAGTAAGATAGGACACCTTGTTGGCGGTCCAGCACGAACCACCGACGGTGCCAAGAACGCTTGGACCACTTGCCGTCACTGATTTTGTGGAGATAACCGCACACGTAGTTTTTGCTGATTTGCGACTCGGACGAGAACGAGTACCCGGCCTTCATCAGATTTGATGCTGCCTGATCTGTTTGACTATGGAGCTGACTGTCTGAAGATCCTGGCCCTTTGCCTCCGTGCAAAATTGTGCGGCCGACGTTGCCGACCTTGGAGATTCCTCCACCGAGAGTCTTCGTCAAATTGCGCATTTTGCGAACGCCACGTGATCTTCTCTGCCCTCTTGATGCAGATGCAGCGTTTGCCGAAGGATCGGACGACGCTCTTGGGACACCGTGAGAGACGTCTGGAAGGTCATCAAGGTCACTTCGATCAGACCCGTCCGCACCACCGGTATCACCGTAGTCGCCGCCGTTGGTAGTAGTCATGGGTGCACTTTGAAACTCGCCGAACTCATCCATTTCGTCAAGTTGGTCCGAGTCATACGCCTCGTCAGAGTCGTCTCCACTGTCTTCTCCGCCAATAAAGTCGAAGGAGCCGAACATTGCACTGCCCGCACCGCTCCTCTCACGATCTCGGCAAGATGGGCTGTTGTTGAGCGGGTCTCCTCCGGGGAAGTCTTCGCTATTTCGATACGCTGACGGACTTGATGGGTCGGCAATTGCGGGTGGTAAGTGGCTGGCTAGGAACTGTCGTACGACTAGGCAGTTAGGATCATCAACCTGGTGGAGTTTTCCATGGCAGGAACCCACCTCCATGAGCACAGGGTACTTGCGCACCCATTCTATAAACTGGGAGTTCTTCAACATGCCATTGGGCAATACTCGGCATTCGTCGAAGGCCGCGTAGAATTTCTTCATTCACAGAAAGAGTAACCGATCAGTTTTCGTGAACGAAGCCATGCGACCTCAAGGTGCACGTACTTTGGGGATGAAGTTGTAGCCTTCCAAGTACTCGAGCAGATACACATAGTCTTTCTTGAGCATGCAGCCCTCGTCCTCCCTGTTCATGTCCTTGCGTGAGGCGCTTCCGCCTTGGAGGTGCATTCAACGTTCCTGAATACACCCGTACCTTTCAAGCCCGTAGATGATACCGTACATCGTAAAGATGTAGCTTATGCGATCTTCTGTGTTGCCTCTGTGGATGGTACGAGAATGTCATCACATGTGAGCCAACAGTGGATGAGCACCATGGACACTATCCAGAGAAACGTACTCATAGCAGAGTGCAAGAGAGCACACGAACATCTCCCGCGATACAAACTCGCCCTCTTCATCAGCGAAAACCTTCATCGTCGTCTCTGTCATGCATACACAATGGTCCGTCAGCACTGTGGCATGTGCATCTTGGGGACTTGCGTCCCACACGATATGCTCGAGCGACGCACCGCCATATAGCCGCTGCAGCAACTTGGACGAGAGTAGCCCATCTTTCCTGGCCACGTAGCGATGGTTCGTGTTCTCCACCAGGTCACCCTACACACAAACACCATATCTTTTCAGACCTCGCGACCGGGCGATCTCCGGAACCTCGCGCTACGCACCTTGAACGTCAACCACGCGACGGCAAACTCTGCCGGCACAACTGCAACCAACCCACAGCACCATTCTCACGGTTAGACCTTCGCCCACACAGCCGGCACCCGCCTCCTCCCCGACTCTGCCACGGCAACGTACACGGCCGGCAGACCCCGAGCGGCCGCGCGGAGGTCGTGGACGGCGCGGCCCCCATGGTTATCCTTCTCCCGCTTCAACTCCGGTCCTTGCTGCCTCGAACGTCCGAAGCGTCGAGAGACGCGGATAGACGCGGGTCTATCGGACCGTCGGTGGCGATGGCGCTGCTTTCCCGCTCCACGTCACTCCGTCGCGTGCGCTCGCGTCGCTGTGTCGCCTCGCGCTTCCTCAACGTCGCGCGCCGCTGCCGCGTTTCCTGCGATGCGCGTGGGGGAAAAAGTGGGGAATGTGTAACCGCGCGTCCCTCAAAGGCAAACAGAGCAGCAAACGTCACCCCCAGCGGAGGAGCAGGGTACATCGTACCCTGTGGTTACAGGTAACTCAGGGTACGCTGTTTTGACCCGGGTTGTCGTGTTGTTGTCGTGGTGTCGTGAAGCGGCTTGTGGGTTCATAGTGGCGGAAATCTCACCCCGGAATCAGCCCTGGCGAAACGGTTTTCGCATGGGGGGGGGGGTACACTTGCGCGAGGTTACGCATTGAATCTTGAACCTCATTGCAAGAAACAGCACACTCATTTGCCAAAATTACTTATCTGATACCTCAAGTACTTGCACTGGCGTCAAAGCGCAACTTGAGGAAGCGTTCGTGAGCTCGTCTCCACATGAAACGAGAGGCCACCGGCGCCGCCGACAGCTCTCTCCAGGGAACGCTCGCACTGAGACACGATGGCTCGTGGGGTTACGCACCGAGCATCGTCGAGAGCTCCATCCCGACCGATGTTCTGTGGCAGCGAGAACTCCTGTAGAACGACGCGCGTGGCCGGGAGGTGTTCGTTCCCAGGGCGATCGACTCTACAAGAACAACTCTCATGTCATCGTCCATGGTGTCATGGGTCGCTATGGAGATCTACTGCAGTGTGGAACGTACAATATCGAGGTCTGGAAGAGATACAGAGGGCAGTGCCCGAGACAGTTGTCGCTGGTGGTCCAGAACGGGTCCTGGTCTTCGTTTGCTGGGCTCGTCTGAATGATGTAGACGGCAGGATAGCATAGAAGGAGACCCGCCATGGCTGTTGAGCATGCTGATGTCGACGAGACAGGAATCAGTCCGCGATTGAGGGTGTTCGGCTTGGCCTGGTCGAGTACGCGCGCCATAAGCTCCTTGACTGAATGCACGAGCCCATCCCGAATCTGCTGTCCTTGCACGCTTGTACCCGTCATGTATTTTGGCCCGTCAAGCGCTCCATTGGCGTCGATGAGCGTCATATTCTGCAGCCTTGCGGCGACATCCAGGCACTTCATCCGCACAAACTCGGCCGTGTTCAAGAAGAACACGTTCCCGGAGAGAAAGACTGCCGAGAGACTACCCATTCCATACCCGCGCCATGCTTGGTTCGTCAAGAATGCAGCGAGCATCGCGCGAACGTTCTCTTCGTCCAACTGACAGGTATCCACGAGGCAGCTCGTGCGCACGCCGAGTCCGACGAGAACGAGGTCTCGCACAAGCGGCAGGAGCTGGTCATCACGTAAGCGAAGCCGAACGGATTTCGACCGCTTGCCTTTGGTTGTGTTCCTGCTTGAAGTGGCCAGCAGCACGGCGCGCACATCCCTCACCAGCTCTTCCTGATGGTCCAGGAGAGCGGCGACACGTTGCGCTCGCCTCGCGCGGTCTGGACAGCACGCGTGGCGCTGGTAAATAGTCCAGAGAAGCCGCGATGTGCGCTGGAGATCGTGGAGCTCTTCAACCGAGAGGAATGGCGCGATCTCGAGCGCGAACGCCGCAACGCCGAGCTCTCTCGGGGAGCTGCTGGCCATGGTGGTGGGGGAAGCTTGAGGTGGACCCGTGAGCTGAAAGACAACGAGTGCTGATTGGCAGATAAAAAAGTGTGTATCTTATGCCACCTCTTCTCAGTGCCATTATGTAGCCATCTTTGAGATTTTGGCGTGCGAACGTGCCACAACCCACGCACCCACCGACAATGCCGTCGCCAAAGCCACGTGTGCGATCCAACGCTTCGGCAATAAGGATCTACGTTATGGTGCTAGCAAGCGCAGCCCGCCCATGGAAAATGAAGCGCGGCATCCACTACAATCAATCTCTATTCCGCTAACCCTCCCAGCCGGTTTCGTCTCACCAGCCCCCACTTCTACGCTTTGCGCATGGTCACCACGGCACGTTTGTCTGGCACAGAACCTTCTCCATCCAACGCCGTGTGTGGAGATCTTATTTCGAACGGAAACTCCGTCGTCAGGGACCTCATAGTGCCAGACCTTTTTGCGGATGACCAGAGAGCTCCAGCATAAGGTTCAGCTGTGGGAATGTACTGTATACATTCTACTAAATCCGATCGTGAACTCACTGCGGAAACGTATAGGTCACTCTATCAAGGGTATGTCACTAACCCAAAAGAGCATGCCTCCCCGACAACACCACCACACTTCCAGCATCCGTCATCAGGACAAGCACCATGCGCCCGCAGGCGACGCTCGCGCCGTCCGCGGCCGAGTCGCCCGAGTCGCCGCACGACAAGACGACGGCGCTGGTCGCGACATGCTCGGCCATGCTCTCGCTGGCGCTGGCGCTGCGCGTGCTCGCGTTCTGCACGGTCTCACGTAAGCTGCGGCTCGCGCGCCAGGCGCCGACGCCGCTC